>APFE030910531.1:25083-41488 GCA_000404065.3 Pinus taeda | reverse complement strand
GATCTCTGTGATGAGGGATCCATATATAGATGATTACAGAGAGTTGAGTCATCTTTTGGGATCTTGATTAGTGTCTTCTCTCTGATAGTTCCTGCTTCCACTTGGAGAATGAAGATCTCTTACTCATCCCTGGTCGAAAATGGAGTGGCAAGTGTTAGAGGGGAAGCTTCTGGAAGATCCCATGATCTTCCACCTCGCATTTTGGTCCCTGCCATTTGTCCATTCCCGACCATCGCACCCTACAGAGGAGAACAACAGTATGCATCGCACCCTGTCATTGGGAAGGTGATATGCATCATGCCCTCTGCATGGAGCTTTCAGTATGGTCCAGTTTTGACCATTTATGAGCAATTTTCGGTGGAGAACTTCTGGGAGATGATGTAATCAGTTGACCTTGTTCCTTTAGGCAGTGAAGCAACCCTTTTAGGGACTTAAGAGCCCTCAGTTTATGGACATTTGTGATTGGGGTTGAAGTTCCCAAAAATGTCTATAACAGGTATGAAATAAATTTAAAATCCAATTGTGGAAATAGTTGTGTGGAACAACAGGTATATGAATTTGGGGATGTGCGAAAAATAAAATGTTCCCGCACATACCCCTCTTCCACACATCTTTTATTCCAAACAATAAAAATATTCCTATTTTTATTTTGAGTTTATGATAAACATGCCATAATTTAGTCGAATTAGATAATTACTATAAATTTTAACCAAATTTATCTCTTTCAGCTCCACTTATATTTTATTTTTGCATAGGATTTTCCTTGGCACATGTCTTACTTTTGCAGAGTCTTTAACTCTGTATATATTTTTACCACGCGATGTTTCCCCTTCGACAAACATTCCTTCTTCTGCATGTTCACACACATTTCCACCTCCACACACTTCTTTCATACATCTCCACTCTCTACAACACTTTTTTCGCACAAGCACTACTTCACATAATTGCTTCTATGCCAGTTGTGTACCATGCTTGTGAACCATATGCTATGATTCATTTTTGCTTGTGAAATGTATTTTAAATGATGCTATAAAGGCAAGGAATAACTACTCTCCAACTATTTGTGAAACATACTACTTTTTCACATAGTATCACCAACTACCCACACCCTCATATAAAGTTATTATTTTGCTAATATAATTTTGGATCATTGTAGTTTGAAGTCTTGAGAAATTATGGTACTCTTACTTCAATTAGCTTATTCATTTTCATTAAAATCAAAATGTTTTTTCTTTATTACTTTGATAGTGGGGAGTTGTTATGAAAATTATATATTTCAATTTGAACATATCAATTGTCTTCATGGAATACTTATTTTCATAAGGGGAAAACATAGAAATCATATGAACTAAGAACATCTGCAATAACAAAATTAAACTTGTTTTATCAGTTATTTATCTCCAAGACCAAGTATGCATGATGAATCTATATGTTGTGCTACTTGCATCTCTTTCAATAGTTATTGAAACAATTGCAATGGAAGAAGTACAATTAATTCATAATTATTATATCTATATAATTATTGCCAATTTCATTATTGACATTAATTTAGATTCGAAAAGAGTAAACAGTGATAATTGCAATAACATAAGTACAATTAATTCATAATTATTATATTTTTATAATTATAGCAAATTTCAATATTGACATTAATTTAGATAGTGAAAAAGAGTAAACAATAACTAGATTACATGCAATTAGAACAATGACAATAAATAACAAATAACTTTGTTCCAAAAATAAAAAGCCATAATTGATTAAATTTAGGCAAATTTTGTTGTTGAACATTGTTGGGTCAAATTTTCACATTCATACTTGAGTAATCATGATGCACTTGATGATTTACCACATTTCATGTGATTATGTGTAAATAGGCTCACAATGTTAGTGTTAATAAGTTTTTTCAAGCATGGAGACTTGTAATACAAGCCTATAGACATTACTGTTGAAAAATGGCAACATGAAATGCTAAAAATAGAAGTACTAAATATAGCACTGCTAAAAATAGCAATTTGAGTACCAATGTTGGATTGAGCAACAAGGAATGAAAAATGGAAGTGCTAAAAATAACATTCTATTTTTAGCAGTTCAGGATGGATTCCTATTTTAGTCAGTCCCTGGACTAAAATAGGAAGTAAAATTCGAATTTGAACTTAACAGCTATTTGAAAATAAATTAATTAATTCTCCATGAGTTAATTAGTTGTGAAAAATCGAACATGAAGTCTATGTGAGGACATGCAATAGTTTATCTATTAATTGAGGAATTTATCCATCAGTTAAAGAGATAAGGATGAGTTCTAAATTGAGTAGTAATTAGTTGGCTCAATTAACTGATTCAAGTCGAGTTATAATTGATTTAAACAGTTTGTTTAAATTAAGTAAGTTCAGTTAGTTAATGCATGCTTGCATATAACTACTGTACTTCAGATAACTAAAGAATCTCTCATGAATAACTCATGCATGTCAGTTCAGACAGGACCCGGTTGAGATCAGAGAAGGGACAATGTACTATCAGTTGGATGAATATTTTTCCTATAAAGGAAGCTCATCCATGATGAGGATTTATCCCCTTCAAGACTGTGTAGTTGGATCAGAGGTTAGTGAGTGTGTGAAGAGGCCAATTCACACAAGTGGCTGCACTGGACCCCAATCAAAATTGTGCAAATAAATAGGGCGCTTGGAGGGCAGATCAAGAGGTTTGAGAGAGGTCTTTGGCTGTCTATGAGCAGCAGAGGTATTGTAGAGAGAGTAGGATAGCTTTTGGGATGATTCTTTTTGTAATACTGGCTATATTTCCACTTGTATGATAATACAAAGTTGGGGTTTTAGGCTGAAGCTTTCCCCGGGTTATATCTTCTGCGCTATGTGTGATTGGTTCCTTCTTATCAACTATATGTGTTCTTATTGATGTTGCTCATGTTCGATTAAGTTTTCGCTAAATTGGTTGTAGAAGTAGATCAAGTATTTTTCTTTAGTCTATTGCATTATTAGGTGATCTACAGGTGGGAATTTCTACAATTACCAAATTAGCAAGACTATTATTGTTGACTTGGTTTCTATATAAATAGCATTGGATAACTTTTATGAGTAAAAACTTTCAAATCTAATAAATTCTTCCAATTAAATAATTAGTGTGCATTTAAACCAAATTTATTTTATATGTATTAGCTTCTTACAATATATAAAATGTTTTAACTTCTTCGTGTGTTTTCAATATTGCAGAAATAGTCAAATGATATTTACCATTTTACTTCCACACATGCTTTACCCCCGCACATAGTTTATTTATGCACATATTTTTCTTGTGTAAATGTCTTGCTTATGCATAGACTTTAACTCCATACATCTTTGCGTTGCAAAACACTTTCCCTTTCACACACATTCTCACTTATGCAATCATTCCCACCTCCACACATTTGCTCCATACATATCTACCCTACATATTACTTCTTCCGCATAGGAACTACTCCGCGCAATTTCTTTCTCGTACTTGTACTTTCTCGCACGCTTTAGTAATGAATGTTATCAACTCTTTATATGCCTCATGTTGCCATTATGTTTATTTTTTTGTGTTTATAAATTCATGGAGTCTATAAAAAAGTTTTGTCGATAGGTTTTCAAATCTTTTAATTGGTAAACAAAGTTAGAAACCACTTTGCCTCCGCACTTTTTTATTTTTACAGGGACTTTAGAACAATACGAAAAAAAATAAAAGCTTTTGTATTTGAAAACTTTAACTAAACCTATACAACATGTTTTTTAAAGAGACAATTTTTTTAGAAAATATCCAATTGCAGAAATAGCTATGCAAAATAAAAGGTGTATGAAATCAAGGATTTATGTGGAATGGTTCTCCCACACATATCCCACTTATGCACATCCTTTATGCCACACACTAAAAATATTCCTAATTTGATCTTGAGTTAAGGTACACATACTACAATTTAAATGTATTAGATCATTAGTGTGAATATTAACTGATTTTATTGGTTTTGGCTCCACATATAGTTTATTTTTGCATAGACTTTTCCCTAGCACATGCCTTTCTTTTGAATAGTCATTAACATGCAATGAAATCACAAAACGTTTATGCATGTAATTCCAGGTCAACAAAATGTCCTGACTTAAATCATTAACTAATATACATCTAGAAAGAAATAAATCAACATGTATAAAATGAATTATCAATTCAACCATGGAATATTGTTAACCATTCATGTGTACCATGACATGCCAATGAAAAATTAACAAAACATGAAACACTGAAAGAAAAACCATTAATCATAATTGCATATAATAAAATTACATTTTCATCATGAATAGTGTAACACATCGTGTTTGCTATACCAATTCAAATACCTTAAAGAAATTTTTGAACAACTTCCCAGAAAAATTTCCTTTAATTAAGAACTAAATTACATACTCTCAAAATATAAATTAGATACATTTTTATGCCTTCCCTATTGTTTAGTAACTATTATTTTTCCTTTTGTAGTAGTATCAGTTGTCCATCCTTCCATATGTTGGAAGTTTTCCTTCTTAGACATTTGGAAAACTATAAATTCCTCTTCTTCTTCTACCTCTACAACCTCCTCGATCACTGAACACAAAGGTTGGACCAATTCCGCAACCTATATAGATGGAGAAAAAAATGCCTATTGAGTAAAATATCTCTTCCACCAAGTGCTTAATTGTCGACAAAGGAATTTCCAATTAAGCTAAGTATTTCTAGGTATCTTTTAAGATAGGCTTCCTTAACCAACCACCTTAACTTCCATGTTTCTGAAAGTTTTTCTCATATGGAGGTTTGTTCCCTTATTTCTCTCAAAACATTAACTTATTATATTTACTATCCAAGTGAACAGAAATTTGAGGTTAACTCTTTTACTTTAGACATATGTATATAGTCCTTGAAAGAAATTTTGGAGTTGTTGTCACCCCATTTCGTAATTTGTTAGCTTTTATGACCACTAGTTTTGAGTATTGAATAAGTTATAGTCATAGTCACATACCTCTTCTCTTATTTCATTACAGAGGTCTTTCACCTTCTTTTTCATCCTCATCCACAAGAAGTTGGTGACTGAGTAGATAAGACGAAGAGTGCCTTAAATGTTATTGCCATAAAGAGTACATTATAAGCTATGAGTTTCTTAGGGACATCAATTGAACTTTATGTTCGATACACTTTTGCATGCTGAACTTGGGCCTTTGGTGTCATGGAGATTATGGGTTTTTCAGTGGTATAGGTTGTCCAACTCTACTTCCTATATCGCTGAAACAAGAATACTTAGGATTTGTCTTCCATTTAACTTTTGGATTCTGAACAAGAGTCCATATTTCCTTGTCTCCTATTCTTTAATTCATTTTGACCTAGAGAGTGTTAGATGACAGTAACTCGCTATCATTTATTCTTACTGTCGATTATTGCTTTCAATGAAATTTAATAGATTTTCTTGTGCTTAAGCCTTAAATATAGAATAATTTCATCATTTCTTTGGTACAAATGCTTATAATTTTGATAGTATTTTCCATTCAACTTGAAAAGATGTCTGACACCCAAGTCTTCATTGAAATGTGAAATGACCTCCAATCTATGTGTTAACCATGATAAAGTTGATTACCCTTAATTACCCATGTGAATGCATAAAGTACATGGATTAATGATTTAATTGCAAGGAATAACATGAATGTTGCGCCACAACGGGAAGTCACTTTCATTACGTAATGTAAGACCTTTATTTTTTGTCATTAATCCCTAACTTTAACGTTAAATGATGAGTTGTTCTAGTTACTGACGTGGATAGATGATACAGAGAAGATGCCAATGTGTAACCTTATGACAATAAGATTTGTCTCATGGGAATTTGTGCCGAGAAATGAATCACTAAGCATGTATTGGCTATTGTACTCCACCTAGCACCTCAGGTTTTGTTCTGCCACCTGTCACCTATTTGGCTAGATCAACATACATAAATCACGTATTAAAACTACCACATTTCCTTGTTTTGGGGAAACATGTCATCACTCTACACACTATGCTTACCATAATCATTATTACCAACTCAGGTTAATTAAAAGCTACAAAATATTAATTTACATGTTATTTGGCACACATCTTTCCTCACCCACAGCAGGAATAAGCTCAATCAACCTTATGCACCGTGGATTAATGCATATTAAAAAATTAATTAAGGTTTAGTCCTATGATTAACAAAAACTCCCTTGCCAGTAAATGTAAGTATTTTTGGCATTTATTGGGTGAAACGACGTGTAATTAGGACATCATTTGAGTGCTTAATATCATTTGTTCTGAAGCATTGTGTAAACCATTGTGGATAAACAAATCAAGAAGGTGCAGAGGGCTTTGCAGCGACTATCTGTTCCAACAAATTGTGGAAATGAGAGGTGTTTCCACATACAAAAAAATAGCATTTACTCTAAAGCATTGTGTAAACCATTGTGGGTAAAAAAATAAAGAAGGTGCAGAGGGTTACGCAGCTCATATTCGTCTCAGCGTATTGCGAAAATGGGAGGTGCCACCATGTACAAAAAATCGTGAGACAAAGACTATGTTGCTATGTAACTATCCCACTTATTAAATCTTCATAATAAAATAATGATAAATATTTAAATTAACAAGTAAATTGTATAATAACTATTCAAACCAGGGAATTCATCCTTAGTATCCTAATGTCAACTATACACTTTCTTTCATCTTCGATAATTTTTTGTTTGTTTGTTTATTATTCTTTATTTTTACATTAACTAAAGTTTTCTTTTTAAATTTATTTATTTTTAAAAGTTAATTTTTATTTGTTTTATAAGAGTTTTATTTAAATGTTTATTTTAAAAAAAATATTAATTATAAATAATTAAATTTTTATCTTCTAATTATTATATATTAATTATTGTTTTTAATTTTATGTTAATATAAATTTAAATAGTCATATCTTCATAGATAATGATTTTCTGATTATTCTATATTAATTATTTGTTTTTAATTTTATGTTAGTATTAATTTAAATCGTCCATGATGTCATATCTTCGATATAGTCATCAACTAACTTGTTATTACACTCTTAAATATCAAGTTACTAATTCAATTTCTCACCATATTTTGATGTTATTCTTGAACATAACCATAACATAACGTCACCACTACCAATAAATTTAAATAATAATTAATTTAAATCTATTTATTTTAGAGATTCATTGTGAGTCGTTTATCTCCTAAAAGAGTCTTATTGAAACTCTACTTAATAATTTACAACTCGCCTTTGAAATTAAAAATAAAACTCCAACCTAATTTATTTAAAAAAACTGACAACACATAATTAAATTAATTAGATTCTTGTATTGAAAGTGGTAGTGAAGACTTGGTTTTTGTGCCAAGGTAGTGTTCAGTTTTTTTATCTCACGTTTGGTGGTAACGAATAATATGTTGGTTCTTGTGCTAGGGTTGTAATGAATATTTAATATACGTTTGGGTGGTAATATATTGGTGCTGGCATCATGGATGACGTTACTCAATACACACACTTCCTATTTCATCTTTAAACAACGTAAGTAAATTGAAAACCATATGTGTGAATTTGTATTTTTTACCGAATTCACATGAAATAAATACAAGTGGAGAATATTAGTATTGGGATGAGTGAGAACTTAGGAATTTGATTCGTAATAGTTTTGTTTGACTAGATATATATACACACGCGCCCGGAGATATATTTTGAAATAAAATTTACTCTTGAGAATTTTTTTTGAAGAAAAAGATATCTTGTTATGACAAGATAGTGTCTAAAAAATACATAGATAATCATCATGAGGAAAAGATGGTTTACAATATATTGTATTAAATTAAAATTATTTATACTGAGTATTAAAGTAAGAGAT
This sequence comes from Pinus taeda, assembly GCA_000404065.3. NCBI lineage: Eukaryota > Viridiplantae > Streptophyta > Pinopsida > Pinales > Pinaceae > Pinus > Pinus taeda. The sequence continues at coordinate 33,593 of APFE030910531.1, read as the reverse complement.
AATATTTATTATTTGAGTTGTTTTTAGGGAGTTTTTTGGAAATTTTTTTGGTGGGTTTTTTCAGTTTTATTTTTCTAAAATCTCGTAGGAATTTATTGAAATCACAAGTTTGATGGTTAACCCCTGCACAATCGAAGTGCCCTAAAGGTTTTTATGAATCCATATATATAGTCAAAAAACAAGTTTAAATAACAAAAATCAAAATTCACCTCAAATTTTTTGGATGTCCAAAAAATCACACTAAAAACAACTCTATTATTTATAGTGTAAAATATTAAGCAAATGTATGCAATGTTAACGTATTTGGGATGGACACCAATTCAACATCCGTAGTAGTTCTACCACTTAAATTTTTTATTATAAAAATGATAATGCTTATATAAAATAAGGAATGGTATTAGATTGAAAAAAAAATTGGTATACTAATGTATATATCATTTTTTTTACAATTTTTTTTATGTATATGGAAGTATATAATATATGTACAAAATTTGTAAAACTAGTATTAATGGAAACAAAATCTAAATATATAAATATGTTATGGGAACAAAATCCAAATATATAAATATGTTATGGTAGTCAATTGAATTTAGCTGGAGTGATTGGGAGAAATATTATTATTCTTTCTACTTTGGGTTAATTTCCATATATAACGTGTTCAATTCATAATAACATATTTTTAATAATAACTTGAAACTAACTTATTATCTAAAAATAAAAAAAAATAGATTATTATATTATTATTATCCAAATTTTAGGTCACAACTTAGCTATACACTATGTGGTGTATGAAACCCCTTGTTTATGAGACAAGGACCCCTTCTATCTCTCTAGTTTGAAACCTGTAACTTCTTATAAAGAACACAAACTCTTAACCATTAAGGCTCACTCAAATTATTATATATATTATATATATATATATATATTATTAATATTAATCAAATTAATCTTAAATTTCCAATTTTAATAAATATTTAAATTACAAAAACTTATAATATAAATTATTTTTTATCTTAAATAAACATATAAAATTTTCAATATATATACTTAACAACAATAATAAAACGCAATAAAATTAAATACTATTGTAGATAAAATCCTAATCTAACTAGCTACCTAGAAAAAAGGGTTGATGATTAACTAATTGGATAGTTCTAAATAGGGACCTTGAAAAAGTGGTTAGTGATTGTGTTAGTGGATATGAGCTCATGCACTTTCCATGCTAAATTGATGATTAACAAATTGGATAGTTCTAAACAGGGACCTTCAAAAAGTGGTTAGTGATTGTGTTAGTGGATATGAGCTCATGCACTTTCCATGTTAAATTGAAATGACTAATATTGGGATAAATGGAAGGGGTATAAATGTATACATCCACCATGCATTATGATTTCATTCTTAATTTTGAAAATGATGAAGTGGGGTCAATTCTCATGAAGAAAAAAGATACTGGTTAACAAGTGGTGTCAACTCCTAAAGTACACATAGGTAGGGCTAGGAATACACACATTTCAAGTTTGAAAGGCCCAACTCCTTTTGAGGTAACACATTTGCTCGGGGAACTTCTACTTATTCGAAACACTCATGATGTGGAGTGTGTTATCTTGTGATTTGATTAGCATCATAATGACATGGATATGGAAAATGGATGTGATCCAAACATTTTGATGCATAAAATGGTATCATTTGAAAGGTGGGATTTTGGTAAAGATATGTTTCAATGGCATTATTGGTTTACATTTTGAATGGATAACAATGTTGATTGTATGCCTTATATTCTTTGCGCATTTGGTTGTTATTTATTTGATTTGATTGTTGTTGATGTGATTATTATTTATTTGATTTGATTGTTGTTGATGTGATTATTATTTATTTGATGAATATGATTATATTTTATCAAATATATAATTTAGAAAAAATTAAAGGAAGAATATTTTGAGAGAAAATATCTCAATATATTATTTATATTGTTTTTTTATTTAATATATAAAATGCAATGATTTAATGAACTAATTGAATGTATTTTTAGGTCTTTTTATTGAGGATATAATATTTCATGAAAATGTTTTTATCAATATATTATAATAATTATCAACATATTAGAATTATATTTATGTGTTTGAATATATGATAATACAAATGTTAGAGTGGAATGAAATGGAAAACTTTTTCTTAGTGAATATAAAATTTTAATACTAAAATACCAAACCAAGATTCTTGACCAAATATTTGTATCATTAAAGATGTAAAGTGAAATGACGGTATACATGACATTGAGTTAGGGTAGGAATCTAAACTTTTAATTGGAAAAATTGTTTAATTGTGAATATAAACCCTTAATCAAAGCATCAAATGTGGATGTTCAATAAGGTATCCCTATTATTGGAACTTTATCCATATCATTAGGGGTGTATGAAGATATAACCATGTATAGAACGCTAAGTACATATATTTGGAGTGGGGAGATGGAAATTAAAAGACCCATTACAACCTAATGTTTATGAGATGTGCAGACTTCATGTGTACTTTTTATAAAACAAAATGAAAGGAACCATAATAAAATAAATTATTGTTCATCCATTTTTATCCCAGTCTAGGGTTAAGATGTAATTAAGTTTATTCTTATATACAAAGATTATTTGGAATTATGCACATGAAGAGGAGGTGGTTTTACAATCAAAGAAAAAATTCAAAGAGGCTAAAAGATATGATTATCCCACTATTGGTTACCCACACACCACATCCTATAGAAGAGGAAGGAAAAACCTAACACTTAAACATATTCGCCCCGCAACCAATTGACCATTATGTTAATTAGAGATGCCATTTTTTTGAGATTGAACTCAAAACCTCATATATGTAAATATGGATCCCAAAAATACTCATAAACCAAGGTGTTTTGCAACAACCACTTATAAGGTAGGGGCTTTAGATCTTGGGCATTGACTTTCTATTTATATAGGTACATAAGTGTAAGTAAGATCTAACAAAACAAAATAATAAAAAATCATCTTAAACTCTTATTATATGGTGTTCTTCGAAAGATGATAAATGCAACTATCTTTCTACAAGAAACACTAAAAATGGTACACTGTACATGCTTCATAAATGTTTAGTATGAGGAGCACAACATGTAGACAAGATGTGAGTTCTCTAATTATGTAGTAAACTTATTTCCAAGAATTTAACAACGCAAAAAATCATAATTTATACTTATGTTGAATTTTGATAAATTTTTATACAATGTAAATTATTTTAAAAAGAGGAAAATCACAATATGTAGAAAATGTGAGGTGTCTAATCATGTAGTAAAGTTCCCTTCTATTGCAAGAATCTAACAACATAAAAATCAATATTTATACTTATTGGAATTTTTATCAATTTTTAAGCAATATAGATCACTTAAAAATGGGTAAAATAACTAAAAACATTATTTTATTATACATGAAACTTAAATTAATGATAAAACTTTATCATAAATTTAAACTTCTTTGAAATATTATCAATTTATAAACCATATAAATCTATTTAAAAATAAACAAAACCATTCAAAACATTGTTTTATCACACATAAAACTTAAATTAAAAATAAAACTTTAATCATGTTATCAAATTCATATTAAATTTGTACACCTACAAAAAAATAGTTTACCATAAAATTAACCTAGTCTCACTTATATTGTCATGTTATACATCATACAACAACAAGAATTCAAAATCTCTCATGAAAATGTTATACATCATACCATAACAAGAAATTAAGATCCCTCACACCAACTTCAAATGCATGTTTACCCATATTTGTAAATGACTTCATATCTAGATTTAAAATTAAGATGAATCTATTGCAATTTTTATATTGTCATGTTATACATCATACCACAACAAGAATTTAAAATCTCTCACAACATCATATTCACTTTTTAACTATAATTCTTATACATCATACCACAACAAAAAATTAAAATCTCTCACAACAACTTCAAATATACTTTTAACCCTTTTTCTAAAAAACTACCATAACAAGAAACTAAGATCCCTCACACCAACTTCAAATGCACTTTTAACCATATTTCTAAAAGACTTCATATCTAGATTTAAAATTAAGATGAATATATTGTAATTTTTATATTGTCATGTTATACATCATAGCTTAACAAGAATTTAAAATCTCTGATAACATCAAATTCACTTTTAACTATAATTCTTATACATCATACTCAACAAGAAATTAAAATCCCTCACAACAACTTCAAATATACTTTTAACCATTTTTCTAAAAGACTACCATAACAAGAAATTAAGATCCCTCACAACAACTTCAAAAGCACTTTTAGCCATATTTCTAAAAAACTTCATATCTAGATTTGAAATTAAGATGAATCTATAGTAATTTTTATATTGTCATGTTATACATCATACCACAACAAGAATTTAAATCTCTCACAACATCAAATTCACTTTTAACTATAATTCTTATACATCATACCGCAACAAGAAATTAAAATCTCTCACAATAACTTCAAATACACTTTTAACCATATTTATAAAAGACTACCACAACAAGAAATTAAGATATGTCCCAACAAAATTATTCAAATACACTTTTAATCATTTTTCTAAAAGACTTCATATCTAAATTTGAAGTTAACATGAAAATATTGTATTTTTAATATTATCATGTTATACATCGTACCACAACAAGAATTTAAAATCTCTTACAACATCAAATTCAATTTTAACTATAATTCTTATACATCATATCACAACAAGAAATTAAAATCTCTCACAACAACTTCAAATAAACTTTTAATCATTTTTCTAAAAGACTACCATAACAAGAAATTAAGATCCCTCACAACAACTTCAAATGCACTTTTAACCATATTTCTAAAAGACTTCATATGTAGATTTGAAATTAAGATGAATCTATAGTAATTTATAGTAATTTTTATATTGTCATGTTATACATCATACCACAACAAGAATTTAAAATCTCTCACAACATCAAATTCACTTTTAACTATAATTCTTATACACCATAGCACAACAAAAAATTAAAATCACTCACAACAACTTCAAATAGGCTTTTGACCATTTTTCTAAAAGAATACCATAACTAGAAATTAAGGTCCCACACACCAACTTCAAATGCACTTTTAACCATATTTCTAAAAAACTTCAAATCTAAATTTGAAATTAAGGTGAATCTATTATGGTTTATTTAACTCACATTTAACCTCAATAGAAAATTAAGGTGAATCTATTATAGTTTATTTAACTCACATTTAACCTCAATAGAATATTTAACTCACGTTTAACTTCAAAATTAAGGTGAATCTATTATGGTTTATTTAACTCACATTTAACCTCAATAGAAAATTAAGGTGAATCTATTATAGTTTATTTAACTCACATTTAACCTCAATAGAATATTTAACTCACGTTTAACTTCAATAGACAGGGTTAAATTAATAAGGAGACACGTGGCTCTGGCACGACTGCAAGTACCTCTCTCGTCATTGACAGCAAGGCGCACTAAGAAGTAGAAACATCATCACCAGAGGCAACTCACAGCTCGTATGATCAGCGTAAGTACAAACCGTAAATGGAAAGGGATGGCTGCTGAAGGCAAACCACACGGGGTTACGGACGTACCCACCAGCCTGGTTCAGTGAGCATGGGTCTCAATCCAGAAAGAGCAGTATTGCATCCACTGGTGGAACGGCAGATGCGCCAAGTGTGAAAAAAAAAAAGCAGCTCAGGCAGTCCTGTCACTGGCAGGGACTGGGACACTTGGCGCTTCCCCGTTGTTAGCCAATGTAACAGCGCCAGCCTCCCCCCACACCCACAGGCGGAGACGAAGTAATGAATACCCATCACATCCTCGTACAAAAAAGATGGCTCAGTACTTCACTGCACCAGAGAGACGCACACTGCTCGCGTACGTAACCTCGCAAAAGGTCCTCCGCCCCAGTCGTCCCTGTTACCCACGGTTTTTCTGTAACATTTTTGCTCTGCAATCGGCAAATTTTACTGTAACAACGTAAGATTGTCATTTGGTCATCTTGCTATGTAAAGTTCACCGAGGATAAAGAATATCAAGAACATTTCTTTTTTGCCATTTTGGAAAAAAAAATTAGGTTGTAATTTCCATAAAAGATATAGTAGGTAGAGAATAGTTGTTGAGTTTAGTTGAAGCGAGGTTTATTCTACAGTCCAATGTGATCCGATGCATAATTTAGTTGTTGAATTTAATCGAGTCAAGATGTTGATTAAAAAATATTATAATTTTATATTTTTTTAAACCAAAAATAAAATAATTTATAATATTAAAAATAATTAAATATAATAAAATAAAAAAACATAAACATGTTGATTAATTTTACTATTAATTAATTATTTATTGTACACTATTTACATAGTTTAAAATAATATAATAAATTTCTATATAGTTTATAAGTAATTTAAAAATATTCTAATTTTTATAACATTTCAAGTATCATTATTTTTTTGAAATTTTTGACTCTTTTATTAAGGGTTAATTTCTAATGGAGTAAATATTTGTTGGAATTTTATGTTATTCCATGTATTTAACAGATTTTCAAGTGGAGAGAGATTCATCTTAACAATCATCTCTGGTATTTTTATAGAGATGTAATCTTCTGAGGTGCAAATCTGTTAAGTTTTGCATTATAAAAAGAGTTTGCACCCGAAAATTGTTTTTTCTTGGTTTTTGCTAGATTCCTCTTTAAGATGGATCTTTAGTTAAAAAAAGTTTACACCTCAAGATAATTGATCCCTTTAGACTCTTGCTAGATCTATGGTTGAAATGGATCTTCAGTAATAAATTTCAGTTGTAAGTTCAAATAACTTTTACAAAGTTAAATTTAGCCACTGTAAATCATGTATGTGTGAACCAAGATTAGCATGTCTATATTTAGGGGTTTTGAGTTTTTATAATCATAGGGGTTTTGAGTTTTTATAATGATATATAAGTTTTAAACAATGGAATCAACCAATTCACTGAGTCAAAATTAACATTTATATTTTTAGAAATTTTGAATCTTTATAATCATTTAATTTAAACAATGGAATCAAGCAATTCACTGAGCAACAGCTCATATTTAAATGTGTTATTTTGAGATTTCCCTTTTCTGTCCATTTACCAGAAGGTGCAGAGATTTTCCAAGGTCTTTTTTCTTGCTTAAAACAACAATATAAAGCTGCCATCTGATCATCTTCAAAATACTTGGTTTGATCTGTTGTATAATAATAATACTGTGATAGATCCTAGGTTGAAGGAGAAGTACAGATCTAAGGATAAAGATCCCAGACATCTAGTATGACAGTCTGGGAGATGTAAGCAACCTTTCGCAGAAATACGAAAAATCTTCAAAGATCTGTAAGCAATCTTAATCGACCCAAGCGATTAAATTACGGTATGAAAAACAAATATTGAGTTTTTTGTTTTACAGTTTGGCGAATGTCTAAATTTGCCGAATTCCGACGAGCCAGGGCGCGTTGGGTGCCGGGAATCGAACCCCTGACCTATCTCCCGAAGTGAACGCCGAACCAACCTGACACAGATTGGACGAGCGGGTCGAGGGCGGTGATTAAAATAAAAGAAATGTTGGCGTCCCCGTGGCTGGAGCGCCTTCGACGCTGTGGTCCTAACTTCATTCTTATTGGAAACACTTGACGTACTGGGCGATGCAGAAGTATGAGAGTAATCCATTCGCTTTTGCCTGTATTGTTTTTTCTGTTTTATCGGGGAGGGTGAGTGCGTTCTGAGTTTTTACATGCAAATTCATGCCGATGCGTCTTCCAATGAGAGGATATGAATCGACAGCAGACTAGACGGGGACTTGACATTGGGGCTGCAGGTACATTGTAACACACATACATTTATTCAAAATGGATCGATCATCGACGTCCTCACTCTCAGTCAGACTTGATTCGCTCAACAGCAAATTATAAGTAATGCTCCTCTGCCTCGTTTACCAATGCCAGGGAAAGAGATATCATTTTCCCATGCCCATTTTTCCAATACACTGTTTTCCTCATTTTTTTAAAATATCACAAACCAACCCTACCTCGTGACATATGTCTCTGCATCCAAACAGCTGGGGATCCGTTAGTCTTCTCCCGCCATTACAATTAGCGGACTTCAGGTAGGCCGCAGGACACGGTGCAAATGAAAACTAGGGTAGGTTCAGAATTCAAAATTCTCGAAATTTAGAATTTGGATAGATATTAAATTTATCAAAATGATATAAAGTAAAAAGTAATGTATACATTTATTTAAAGTTTTTAGGGATGTGGATGTTAAAATATTATTCTTTCATTGATATAAGGATGGGACCACAAGACAGGTGGGCAATAAATCTTTAGATCTGATAGTTTTGTACTTTTTTTATATGGGTAGAATTTTTTTGTTATCCTTATAATTTTGATGTAGTTTAGTTGTTTTATTTGTTAAGGTGTTTTTATATATATTTTTTCAAATT
>APFE030910531.1:0-24084 GCA_000404065.3 Pinus taeda | reverse complement strand
TAAAAAATTAAAATATGTGTATTTAAAATTTTAATAGATTTTTCTACTATTTAGATTATGTTGCCTCTATTATAGATGGAGTATTTTGAAAATGGTATCTCATCTCTAGAAAATTAAAGTTGAGATAGATCTAGAATTTTGATATTTTTATAAATTTGGATATGAAGCATTATGGGAGGTATATAGTGTCTCATATATAGTGAGTTGAAGTTTGGATAATTTTTTAAAAAATTAATAAAACTTTAAAAACATTCACTCTATCATAAATATATCTTATAAAAAAAAATATCTATTTAAATTGATTTAAATTTTCATATTTTTTTTAAAATTATTATATTTAAAATTTAGGAAAAAAATATTTTAAAATAAGCCACTTTTGCATCACTATATTATTTTGTAGTATAAAAAATAAAAAGTTAAAAATAGATTAATTTTTGCATAATTTTTTTTTTTTTAAATTTAAATGGGTTCAAACTTAAAAAACCCTCAAAATATTAGTTCCATTCCATAAAAAAAATGTATATTTTAAAATGATAGTCTCATATATTCTCATATATAAAAAGTTAAAATTTAAATTGATTTTATCCTATTTAATATAATTTTCAAGAATTTTGGTTAATTTAGATTTGGCCAAAAGATTTCAGTTGTTAACTCATTAGGGAGCTATGGTAGTCCTTAACTCATTAGGGAGCTAGGGTATATATAAGGGGTAAAGTTTAAATTTATTTAGAATTTTGAAACTATAAGAATGTATTTGGTTTAAACTTAAAATATTTTGTTAAAGATAAATTCTATTAGATATATGTGATTTGATGATAATGTTTTATATAATTTATTTAGAATGATTTTATTCTTTAAGAATATAGATTAGTTTAAAATGGGAGCTTTTGGAGATATTTTTATAAAAATAATATATATATAAAAAAAAAAAAAATGAGTTTGGCTTACTTTTTTATCTATAGTCAAATTTAAAATACTTACAAAATATTGTGTTTTATGTTATATTTTGATTTTTTTTTAATATGGGATACAAACTAAGACATGTATTTTATATTATTTAAATTTATATTTTTTAATATATAAATAGATGCAATGTCAAAATGACACTTGAATTATGTAAAACACACTACTTAAATCTATATTTCCAAAAAAACTTTGCTTATAGTGGAAAATAAAATAAGACATATAATAATAAGATTACTTCAAAATATGAACTCTATATAAATAAACTATCTTAAAGCTAATCATATAGTTTATATAACTAACCTAGATCCATTTTAACTCTAGATTCCTAGACGGATCCCTGGCTGCCTTTATTGGATCCAAAGTTAGATAAATCTAAACTGATTTATTTTCACCTTTTAAATAGATTATACTACATGAATACCATAGTTTCTCATATCATATTTGAATACTATAAAATTATTTTTATTTTGACATTTTATTATTATTTCTATTTTATTTTAACCGACTAAAATTGTTTTTGAATACTATTATTTTTATTTTAGGATTAAATAGGACATTGTATTACATTACATCTCTATCACACCAGAGTAGAGAATGCCTCTAAAACCAAAATAAAATCCGAATTTAAATTAATTTAAAATTTTTATAAATACCTTTCAAAGTGTGGAAAAAGTAAAAGACTATCACTCCATCATAATTACCGTGTCTAAAAATGAGTTTAGCCCCTAGTAAGTGCCAACAAGTTCATATAGTCAACTAAATTTAAAACAACAAATGTCGTGTCGTGAAGTAAAATCACATCATAACAGTCCACATCTCAAAAAGTTGATGAATTAACAATAATAATCAGGGAAAGAAGATCCATTTAAAAAGATAATTTTACTACCATAAAAAGATTTATTTACTACCAAATTAGTTTATTCCGTCATGGACTAATGGCAAAAAGCCGGAGTCATTGTCGTGGTGGATTAAGCAACCGGAATATGTCAACGAACGCGTGCTGGGCCTTCACGTGCCTCGGGAGCTTGGCAAAATTGTGGAATATGTTTTCGCCTCAGCTGCTGCAACTGCTGACAAAATATTGCGGTGGCCGAGGCACTATCGTCACCTCAACCCCGTCGTCACATGTTGGAATGCAACTGCACTCGAATGCAAACACGGGAAGCACGATTCCCGACCCCGGGAATACGCCGTTCCCTCTGCACATGCCTTTACCAAAAATCTCGTCTGTGAATTAGGCTGCAGAAGTGGGTGCGTTTATGAAAATTGTCACAGCTGAATTAGACTAAATTTAGCATATACAGTCAGAAGCAGGGAGGGATTTAGAGCCATTAATCGCTAGCAATCATAATATTTTGACATATTTTCACAATACAATGTCAAGAAGTCCGGATATACTTGGATTTGCCAGACTGCGAATCTGTCAAGCTGCAGCCTTTTACTACACAACACAACAAATTCCCATCAAGAAAATTCGGACAACCATTCCTAATTGAGAAGATTCGGACATTATGTTCCCTAATTTTTTCCTCGCACAATATGTTCCCAATTGCTTAATATGTGATCAAATTCGTGTTCGTTGGCTGTAAATTTTACTTCATTGAACCAGCTGTACCATGATTCCATCTGCACCCATTGTCTACATTCCAAGAATATTTTTACACTTTTACAGATAAGTTGATAATGTCACTCACCAACATTAACTCTATTTGCAGTATGAACTTTTGAATGAAGTTGAATAGTACACAACAAACGTTCTATTGTTGACGTGAAAATTACATATAAGGACTACCCAATTTGTTGCAATAATTGTTCTTAATTTGGGAATGAAGACAAAGCCCTTGGGGACATGCGGAAGAAACATTTGTTTCTAAATAAATAAGAGACATTCCCATTGATAAAAAAAAAATATTATCTTTACATTCAGGGTCAATGAAATAAAGTCCGATACTTAGCGCTTTTCTCCCAGCCAAAGGCTTCAACACCTAGTCTATAACCAGAAGGTTCAGCTTAATGAGCAGCCTCATGACTGTAATTAAGCTTTCTGCAACAATTACCCAGCCAGAGGTCAAATTATATATAGAAAGTGTATAAGAAGAGATAGAAAAGGATTCCAACGGCTATATCTAGGTACACAGGTATTAATTACACTAATAGTTTTACACAACTTCAGCACCATGGCACATTGCCATATGGGTCGTCGAACCTAAGCATGCTGATAGAGTTGTAAAACTCCTCTACTCCGTCATCGTACTTGAGTTTAATCTGTTGTTCGTTGTACATGGCGTTTGAAGATTCCCCGTGGGACGTTTCAGGCAATCGGACCAGAGTGGGCTCGTCGGTATAAGCTGCATGACTCGATCTTGTATCGCCATTTTCAGTACTTGTATCAGAGCTCCCAGAGAAATCTTTCATCTTCTTTGACACTTCTTGCATGCATGATTCCTCTTGTATAGGTTTCTCTACTTCGCTCAGTGAATGGCTCGTCTCCGCAACAACTCTGTCAACATGTGTTTGAACATATTCCTCATGTTCAGTACTATCAGCTTTAATCTTGTTCAAGCCCATACCAGTTCCTGTCATTCCATTGTTTTTATAGCTTTCTAGCTTAGCAGTGAGCTGCGCAACCTGTTTATTTAAAAAAAATGTTATTCAACAAAATTTTCAGAATACACCTTCTTAAACTCTTATGTAAACTTCTACTTTTCTTTATACAATGTAATGTGAACTTCTTTGTAATGTAAACTTTTTTGTAGTAACTAACAATACCCAACAAAATTTAAAAAGGAATGAAACCCATTTTAGAGAAGAAGTAAACCTCGGCTTTGAGTTTCTCTTTTTCGGCTATAACTGTGTCAAATTCTTGCTTGAGAGCGTCGTAAACATGCTCAAGCTGCTTTGTCTTCCAGCGAGCTCGCCTGTTCTGGAACCAAACAGCCACCTGCCGTGGTTGCAGTCCAAGCTGCTGAGCTAACTGCATTTTCCTCTCGGGTTCGAGTTTGTTCTCCATCTCGAAGCTCTTTTCTAATGAACGAACCTGCTCTGCAGACAGCCTTCTCTTCTTCTCTAACTGCAGATTCGAAATAGAGTTGCTGAATTCAGCCATATTCTTCTCTTCCATGTCATCAGGATAGCAATCAAACATGCTGTAAAAGGGTCGTTTTGCAATATTGTTGCTCATTCGACTCCCTTCTTGCAGCCCTGCAATATATTGAATCACAAAATTTTGACAATCTAGATTTTTACAGATAATCATTAGATTTTTTTTTTTTTCATTATCAAGCAAAAAGAAATTTAAGAAAACTGTAAAATCATGTAACTTAAAAAATTACAAAAAAAATTACTAACATGGACACAAAAAGATTCAATATGACGAATCTGAAAAAAAAAAATTCATAACTCGAAAATTCAATGTGATGAATCCAAAGAAAAAAAATCAAAACTTAAAGTTTCAATTTGATAATCCAAAAGAAGAAGTTCAATTGTTGAACTCGCCTCTGAGAGAAGGAAGCGGACAGGAATTGAGCACTGTCAAGAGCGCATCAGTACCAGAGGCACCGCCACCTTCAGCTGCTTGCATAAACATAAAATTGCTCGGGTCCAAGCAAGGCCGCATATTCCACGCCATAATTTAAACTCTACTGCCGGACTCTAAACAATCTATCCCGCTTGTACTCCTCTGGACACTGTGATGACGACTACCCGACGCGACAAAGGGGGGCAAATTAATTGAGTACAAATCCTTTTTCAGGTCTATTTGCAACAATCTTGAAACTCAAATGGGCCTGGTGAACAGGGCGAGGACATGGAACTTGGAAATTGGAAGTGTCCTCTAAGGCCTATTTGTTGCACGACATACACACACGAACTACCATAAACAACAGCAGAACTTCAAACCCAATTCATGGAAGCCACCTATACTCCAAATTAATCAATTGTACTGGGCTTGCGATAGGACGAGCGAGAGCGCCTTTTTCAAAGAGAATTGCCCATCCCCGCATTGCTCTTATCATTACTAACAAAACTTTCTCGTTTCAGACGCCTAACCGAAGTGTTCCTCAGTCATGTTTCAGTCCTTGGCACTGGCTATGGCAATGGCCATGGCCATGGCATTGGACATTTTAGTTTGACAAGCAAGCTTTGAAGCAGACGCTCTTGGTAGGCAGAGAATCAATGACATAGGTGGCCTTTTAAAGGGGAAGAGGAGCCCCGAATCCTGGTTGGAGCCGCCGTCATCTCAATGTCGTGGCAATCTCTGACAAAACTTTGACTACTCGACTAGAGAATTATAAAAAATTCTCAGCCCCCTTCTTATAGCCCCACTCCCCCTCGTAGGGAGCCTAAGCTTCCATACATTCGAAACTTCGATTTATTTTTCAAAAATCTGAATCGATTCTCATGAAACTCAGATCTTATAAATGGGCAAACAATTATCTTGTCAAACTTGGAGGAAAATTTAGAAGATTATTCCTTAAAAAATCTCTACGCCAACGCCACAGGATTTTAGGAAAAGCTCTAGCGAGACATGCGTCCTAGAGCCCTACTGTGAAACGTTTTCCTCGTCGTCGGCAGTGGGAATTTAAAACACAAAAATAAAAATAAAAAGCCCAAAAAACAAATAGCCCTGGCGTGCCCGCATGTCGGCCTCAAACACTCGCCGCGGATCGTGCACAGCCGTTGGATAAGACCGGACGCTATCCATTCATCGCCGAGTCATCACTTGACACGTAATAGCTGTCCTTGTTTTCACCAATCAACGAACGTCGCCAGCCTGACATGCAATTCATTCACACAGGCGAACAAGTATCCATGTCGAACGAAATCCCAAATGGGCTCTCAGGAGGGAAGAGGAGACACGGCACCTCAGGCGCTGGTAACGGATTGGAGTTGTATGCACTTTCTCCTTATTCAAACCCTCACCTCACTTCTTAGCCTCAGGTTAAGCTTAGTTTAAGGAGGAATCAATTTCGCTCGGAAAATAATGGAAATTTTGGTATGATTTCGAAAACTTGCCACTAAAATTTTTTAAAATTATGTTTATAAGTTTTAAGATTTTGGGTGGGTTTTTGATGGTGCTGAATCTATAAAAAGAATGATGAAGCCTCTGTAGACAATGTATCTTTGGAGGTGTGGTTTATTTCCAATAAGGTTTTCAAAATTTCTATTAGATAATTTATTTAATAATTTGAGAATATTTTTGGTCATATACACAATTGAATGGATGAAATCAAGTTTTCCCAACAATTTTTCAGTTTCAAAACTTAGGGAGTGTGATTATCATTGGAGTTAGAAATTTTCACCATTACATAAATTAAATTGCTGATCAATTAAATCACGTAGAGATGTTTTGATAGTTGGCTATCAACATTTATCAGCCATTTAATTATATAATTGTGCTAATTTAGTCATAATTGGGGGATTTATTTTCTCTCAAACCATATTAACCTTATTGACCTTACAATGCTCAATCTTACATAAATTAAATAGTTGATAAATTAAATAATAGCTATTAATGTTGATCGCCATTTAATTTATATGAGTGCACTATAATTTAGTCTCAGTTATGGGATTTATTTTCTCTCAAATATTATTAACCCTAGTGTATGGGAATTGAATGACAACATTGAAAATTGAAAATTATTATCATAACATTCTTTTCAAAAACTTTTTAAAATTTATTGAAATAGGGTGAAAATTAAAAATCATTTCTTGAAAAAGAGTGAAAATGAAATTCTAGAGTACTTTTTTTTTCCTTCTAAATATTTTGGATAAAATAGGATGATCTTATCAGTTTCATTGAGTTTACATCGATGACATATTTCTTCGTTTTATTCTTTTTAGATATTTTAGATAAGACAGAATGATGTTATAAGTGTCATTGAGTTTACATTGATTGCATATTTCTTCGTTTATATAAGATAAGAAGATTTTATAAATTTCACTAATATAAACAATGTTGATAAATTCCCTTATAAGTTCCCTATATTTAACTAATATAAACAAAGTTGATAATTAACTCTACGTCTTAAAAATGCCCATCAATTTAATCATAATCTATAATACATAACTTCCAATATAATAAAACTTAAAACATACCTAATATTTATGTTAGAATCTCATCATCATTCTCATCAGTGAAATCATCATTTATAATACATAGCCCTTCACTATAGTAAAAAGTTCAACGTACATAAAATTTATTGCAGAATCATAGCTCTTCAATATAGTAAAAATTTCAACCTACATAAAATTTATTGCAGAATCTCAACATCAGAGGCAGGAGGAGAGTCAATTTGCAGAGGAATAACTTACTCCGTTAAAGTAGGTCTGAGAGTGAAAGTTGAGCATGGGGCCTTGAGCCTAGGCTGGTCCCCTATCAATTAAAACAAAAGTTTAGTCATTTTCAATTTGTGGCATAGTTTTGGTTGAATATCATAAAATAATTGGGCTCGTGAACTGTGGAAGCACGCCACTTATAAGCAATTGACAAGTGTAAATCAAAAAGAAGATGAGCACCGTGTGGAAAGTAACCCTTTTGGTCATCCAATGTATTTGAATATGCCCTTGTTATGATGAAGGGACACTTGTAAGCTCACCGTGAAGGAGGAGACAGTTGGTTATAGAGGGACAATGGGGTCCACTTATCCAAGAAAATACTTGCAGAGAGATGAGCAGGGAAGAACAATAGCAAGTTTAACCATATATATACATTTGATTGTACCAATAATTATTTCTTTTCATCTAAACATACCTCATTTTCAACAAATGTACTGCTGCAGCTCATGCCAGTGACACCCCTATGAAGCTCAGCATAGAATTAAAGATCTGTCCCAATACATTGTGTTGTGTTCTATAGATAGGAATTTACTACAATTAGATAATTTTGATTTTCAACACATTCTTACTTTGATCCTACTTTAGAACTATCACCTTCACACGTTTTGGAAGTTGTTGACTCCTTTTCTCTTTAAATTAAAATAGGTTACACATTCTAAGTACAACCTACTTCTTCAAAAATTCAATATTTTCAATCATTCTGCACCCAAATATTGTGGGTTTTTTTATAAATGTAAATGGGGTGATTTAGGAAAGTTATAGGGTGGGGCAGTTTCTATAAAAGTGGATGTTTTTTAATTTAGGAAACTGATACTTCTAGAAAACCTAAATTTTATGTAGTGAAAAAAAGGGTGGCCATAACATTGTATAGGGAATCTCCTTTTGACAAGTATTGCTAATTTTCTACTCAACTAAGTAACAATGGACAACGCGAATTTTGACATTTATCGAAAAAATAGAAATTACCCAACCTTTGTAAATGAGCACGAGCCTAACAATATTAAATGATTGATGTCTTTTGTTCTCCTTTTGCAGAGACACATCAGCATGCACGGTAAACTTTTTTCAAAAGGTTTAAAATACAAAATAAGAGGAATTTTTGAAAATCATATTTTAATGTTTATCTCTTTAGCACTGGATAAGAAAGATTCTGGTGCTTTCTTTAGCAGTGGATTGTTAATTTTTATTTATTTTTTTAACAAATGATGAATTTTCATTAAAATAAATAAAATTACATCTATTTAGAAAATTAGAAAAATCAAAATGGAAAAAAATAAAAAATAAAAAGCGCAGCAGACCCAGTGGTTAATAAGACTTGTTAGGAATCCTATGAGAGATGTAAAGTATAGATAGTGTATTGTTTGAGGGAAGTTTTGTTGAAATGTATATAAAGAGAAGAGGCCATTTCCCACTTCTTCCTGTTTTTGAGACTGCTAAAGTATACAATAATTTGGAATAGGAAAGAGATTTGATACATTTGTATCCATTAAAATATTTAATGGAATATACATTTGTTTGAGTCTTCATCGACCTTAATTTAATGGACAAGATAGATGGAATTAAGAAAGTAATGATCTATCAGAAAATTCAAAACAGCTATGCCTTTTCTTTATATAAGTTAAATAGTTCATGTTAATTGAGCAATGTTTGTATTGAGGTAACCTTATATTTACATAAAAGAATAAAAAATTGAATAACTATTTTTAGTTATAAGGATAAAATTAAATATCAAATTTATTTTAAAAATTTTGGTTTAAAAAATATAATGTTGGTGTTATTTTGTGTAATAAAATTTTAAATTATATGAAATTTATTTTATTTTCATAATACTTATCTTAGTTTTTATGGTTATTGGATCTTAATATATTTTAGAAAAAGTTTTTAATGCTATTGGATCATAATATATTTTAGAAAAAAGAATAGATTAGAAGGGATGAAAACAATATCGTAATATTATTTACAAGGAAAATCAATAACACAATTGTCTACTATACACCAAATTATAGTAAACAATCCAACTTAGATCCATTTTGTTTCATCAAGTTAGTTCCAAAAATAAAATGGGGTTTGAATCCAAAATGGTTATATACGTACATTATCCCTTTCATGTAAGACTACATTATGCGAGTGTACATTACATCATTTTTTAAATAATTGCTTTATTGACGGATCTTTTTAATTACCTTTCTAATTGCTTACAAAGACAACCAAGAGACTCACAGGGGATTCACTAGGGGAGCAATAGTATACCACCTGTATTCATATTGGGGGATATATATTGAGGAAAAAAAGACATAGTATATTGAGCATACATTAGGGGGTAAAGGGTTTTTATATTGGTGGGTATAAAAAATGGAGCTCAAAGTTAATGAAAAAATATGAAGGGGTATATAAAATGTTAATGAAAAAATTTATACATACAATATGTAGTTAAAGTTGTGGTTTTTTAAATTCGGAAGGTGTATTGAGCTCATATTGTTTGGGGGCTAAATAATCTGATTTTTAGAGGTATTTTCCGATATGTAGTCAAATTAGGGGTATTGTTTAGTATGCCACAAATGCACATGATATGTCAGAGGCGTATTAAGTGAAGCCCCCGTGAGGAGACTACGCATTTAAAAAAATCAACCCATGGTTCATATACAACTTGCAAGTTACCATGCGTTGTCTATGCAAATCACTTTCTATTTTCATTGATTTGGTTTACATTTGTAGTATTAATGATTACTTTTTTGGACGGACTACAGAGAACTCACAAGCTCAAACTTTCTATTTTCATTGTTTTGGTTTACATTTGTAGTATTAATGATTACTCACAAGATTTGGCAATATTCTACAGAATGTGGAGTCCAAACCACACTTGCAATCAAATCCACACTTTGCAAAAAAGTAAAGAGCACACATGTAGGAAATTAAATTCACACTTGAAGGAAAGTTATTTCACACTTGCAAAATGTAAATCACACATGCAGGAAAAAAATGACTAATCCTTACCAAGATGCTCCTTGTCTCTACTCTGACCAATAAATGTAATCATTACGTTGAGCACATTTATTCAACAACATGTTTGCAACCCAATCCAAAATACAAACATTTAAAATAAATAAAAGAAATTAAATTTCGCAACAACGATGTGACAACCCTTTTTTTTATCCCTCTTGTAAATATTGCTTTGATTTGCAGTTCATGTAATAATGTGGAAATGTAAACAATGAGTGACTAAGAGAAGTGGACACGAATTGAAAGGTCTTAGGAGGTGGAGTTGCTTATAAACCCACGCCATTGTATTTATTTCACCACCTATCTCCCTAATGGATTTATGACATTACTAGTGCAAGCTTTGAATTTAGGAATGGGCTTCTTGAGCGAAGGATGAACCCATGCTGTCCTATTTCTTGTGGGAAGAATAGGTGTGGTCAACACACACAGAAAAAATATGTGAAGCAAAGCCCGATGGGAGACAAGGTGTAGAAAGGCTAAGATGCAAGAGTGCAGGAAAACTACATAGTGGTATCAAACAAGAGATAACTTGTAGAAGAAAGAATAACAAACAAGGAAGGCAAGAGAACATCGAGCTTGGAATTGGTAGTGGAAATGGATCTGCCAGGGGCAGGGGGTGGAATAATATTTCTCTAGCCTATATTCTGTGTTTGGGATAACATTACTTGTCTTTTGCTAAGGCCAGTGTGAGTGCCTATAAATTAGTTCGCTAGGGAGGGTTTAGTGGAGTTGAAGCACTAAATGTTAGCTTTAGGGTTGATAAACCACTGGGATGCTAGCTAGGGATGATAAACCGCTTGACAAGTTGAGAAGCCCAGGTACTAGCTTGAAGGATTGATAAACCACGTGTTAATATTGGGGGTTAATACGCCACTTATATACTTGCATAGTAAGTTGATAAACCATTTGGATAGTGGTATCCTTACTCATGTAGTACTAACTTAGAGAAGCAAGCTAATAAACCTCCATATAGTGTATTCATTTTCTTAGAACTGAGTTGTAACTCATTGATTTTTGGACGAATTCTTGTGGTTGATTTCTAGTAGGATAGAGAGTCATTATGGTGTTACTACTAGAAGCAGTTAATAAACCACCATGAAAGTGGACTCCTCTTCTTACCATATGTTGATTGGTTATTGGTGAGAATAATCCTAAGAAATTAACTCCCCAGACTTTGAATTCAGCTCAAGGTTGGTCAACTACAAGAGAGATTGCAATGTATTCATCTACGTTGGATCCTCCTCCAATGGTCAAAGGGTGTGGGTTTATATAACATGTGGGCGACGAAGGTTACAAAGCCCCACCATTGGTCATCGTGGTTGGCGCATTATAATAATAGGTGGTAGTTTTGGTGGTCTTGGTGGGAAACCCCACGAACCCCTCCACATTTAACATTACAACAAGTATAGTTTAAATAAATATGCCCCCCCAATAGTTATAACAACCATCCCCACTAGCGCAACAGTTAAAATGTTGGTATGTTCCCACAGGGTCGAGGGATTGAGCCCAACCATTGAAACCTTTATATATATATGTAGTTAGACCAAAGTGGCCAACCTTGGGGTGCCACATGGTGCCCAGTGATTGGGCCATGTGGCATCTGTAGATTTTTCCACCTGAATGCACAATCAACCTCCATATTATGCCATGTCAAGCACCACTCACGTGCCAGACCATGACACATGGCGTCTCTGGTGGGTGACATGTGCACCCTATGGTTGCTTCCATGTGGTGCCTTTAGGTGATGCCATGTGGCACTATCAGCGCTAAGAAATTTCCTGTTTGTTAAACTTCAGATGAGCATAACTTTGTCATACAGACTCAAATTGAGGTATCGTTCACGTTGTTGGAATTATTTCAATGAGATATATAAATTGGTCTCAATTTTATTGATAATTGAGGACTTCAAATTTTGATCCTTTTTGGATCCTCCTAGATAAACGCGACACAAATTTTCAACGTATATTGATGGATATGTGTACATCATAGGGAACAAAGATGTGCCTCCATAGGACAAAAATCTTGATGTCTATTAACGGAAAATTGTGACATCCAGGGTGTTGTATCTATTTCTCAAAGGCAGTTCTTAGCTGCGAAACTTAACCTAGAAACCAACTCAACCAAACTTGAGGTTCAAGCTGGCCCTTGAACTAGAGGGGTTTCCCTTGAGTGTTATAATGCCCTTTTTAATGTTGTTCACTATCACTGGACAACAACCTTTGAAGCAAAATGGCTAGATATGTGATTTGTTGTAGGTGTTTTCTGATGATTATCCAATCTCTGCTCAGAAATAAAGTCCTCTCTTGTTGAAACTTAATCGAAGTTCTAACGTCTAATTTCGATAGAAAACATAGCTTAAAGAGTTTGGTGGAGGAAAATAAGAGAAATCAGGTAATTAAGTATTCATACTAAATACTTAATCAATCAAATATGTAGATGCGTGTAGAATACGTATGCAAACAAACAAATATACATTCAAGAGATGACAAAAGGCGACAATTGAAGATGCAAAGGAGCTTATTTCAAATAGACGGTTCAATAAGCTAATCTCTCTAATGATAATAACTTCACGGTAGGTTGTCAAGGAGGTCAATACTCTAAGCTAATCTTCCTTAGTTCCTATGTTACTCTGAATATATGCAAAAATAAAGTCTGAAAGCACTAGAAAAAAATACAGAGGGAAAACAAATTCTGTCATGAACTGAAGCCAGAATACTTTAATTAAATTCCTGTAATAAAAGTCTTTACAAGAATGGTAGGGTTATGGCATCAAAAGAAAACCCTTTTACAAAGAAAATAAAATAATATATAGAGCATTACATCAAGCTAACCATGTCTAGCTTTCTGGAAGAAAAATATAAATAATTCACTAAAAATAAAATAATCTCTGAAAAACTACAGGAAATTTGGAATTGCTGGAAAATCTCCTGTCTCCAATTCTGGAAATAATCCTTTGAATCCTAATTTAGATGCCCAAAATGTTGTCTATAAATGCATTGTGATCCTTTGACTGTTGGATTCTCTGCTTGGGATTGGAATGTGATTCCTTGACTGTTGATTTTGTTCCCTCAAATATGGAAATTGGCTCACTGATTGCTGATTGATTGCCCTTATTCTTGATATTGGTTGCCCATATTTTGTCACAAACCTTCCTTAATCTTATGCTTGTTGATCTTTTACCTCTGAATCTGGAGGTTGTTGAAGTTGCTCCCTAAAACTCAGTTAACATGACCATAATCTAGTCGAATGATCCATTTTTCTATAATTGATTAATTCCCTGTCATTTGATAAAATCCTTTAATTATCCTTTAGGTGCTCAATCATTGTCAAAAAATTTGAAAATGATTTGGAAATCATTGATTTTTTGTTACTCTTTAATTTCCAAAATTATAAATCTTAAATTTTTGGGAATAAGATATAAAAATATTTCCCAAAAATCTATAAAATAATATTTCCATAAAAATAATTCCTGCCTTTGGTTTTGAAAAACCACGTCTTTAATACAAAACCATGTCTTGTTTTTCCCTGTAAAACTGTTTCTTTCCTCATGAATTTCATTAATCAACTCCTGAAATATTTCCTTAAATAATATTTTCTCTGAAAATCCATCCATGGTTTTGAAAACCATGTCCTGTAATCCTTATCCATTGTAGCATTTATTTGTTTATGAATTTCATAAATGAAATTAAAAACAATTTACCCAAACCATTCATTGTTTTCATATTTAGTTTTTCCCACTATTGGTTTACATATAAATAAATGAAACTTCATAAATAATGCTCTTTTTTATTTGAAAACTATCTACTATCTTGCTTCCCCATGGCTTAAAAAACCCTGTCTTGTTTTGCCATGATTGGTAAAATATCTTTTAGTTTCCCTTTTTACTTCTATAAAATCTACGGATAAGAATTTATTCAAATTCTCTCTTCACGTACATTTTTCTTCTTTATAATTATTTTCTTCCTTATACCATTGACTAAAAACATTGACTTATCTGCTCTGTAAAATTTCATTTTCACCTCTGCAAAATTATTTCAGAGGGAGGAAATCTCTTTATAACATTGGAATGATTTATTTTTAAATGTACTTTTGAAACATATATTTTCATTTTACTTGATTTTACTCAGTCTCCTCTTACCTCCAATCTTTCACCAAGAAGCTCATTTAAGATAAATAAGATTGTAAAAATTCTCTATCCATTATTTCCCTTGATACATACTTTATAATATAAAAAATTCCTTGCATACTTCGTAGACCTTCCTCCCTATCATTTATAAATTTAAATCAATGTAAAAAATGTTTTTTACAACGGTCTTGGGGGGTAGTTGGTAAATGGTTTTGGAGGGTGGTATGCAATGAACGAGAGAATGATAATTGTAAAAATGAAACAACTTTGAGGGGGAGGAGGATGAAAATAGTAAAAAGAGGAGGCGAGGGGTAGGTTAAAAGTCAAATAGGAAGCCCCTTGCAAACCACTAATTTAACATTTCACACATCTTGAGGCAATTTATATAATGGTTTTTTAATGTTTGAAATGCGGGGTGGGGTCATAGGTTTTATTTGACTCATTGACTTTGACTTGAGTTGTTGTTATTGGCTAAGGTATATAACATGGATTTGGAAATTGGGTTTGGTCCAATTTTTTTTAATAATAATTTAAAAAGAATAATAATATAACTTTATTATAATATATATATATATATATATATATATATTATATATATATAAAATATATATATATATATATATAATATTTATATATATATATATATAATATAAATTACTTAAAATTAAAATTATTAATTTAGAAAAAGTAATAATACAACATCCTATATTAAACCATTTAGCCCAAAATCTGTATGTATCCAGGACTCTCGCTAGGAAGAAAATTTGAAAATTTTTGTAACTTTTCTTGGTGTAAGAAAAAGTTACAACATCATGCTCCAACTGGGGACTGTTGCCCCCTGTGGGATGCAGAGAACTAGTAGTCCAACTGCCTTGATTTTGTTGGGCATGGAGTCATTATCAAAATTAATCTCCTGCAACGTATGATAAAAACCTGTAACCAACAATATGAAATCTACAATCTGTGGCCTGAAACCTATAAACTTTAATATAAAATCAAATTATTAGCTATTTTGTTTAAAAGTAAGAACATCAACGCTTAATCCATTGGGCTAGTGGAGTCAATAGTTAACAAATTTTCTTCTTCCCATCTCTTGCAACTTATTTCACTTCAAGAAAACAAAACTACATACTACAAACTTGAAATAAAAACTGAAATAACTGATGTTCTACTACACATTAAAATTGATTTATTCTAGAAATCACATACTCATACTGAATTATGAAAATTACCGCACATTGAAACTGAATGATCTACTGAACAATGAAACTAAATGATCTACTACACACTAAAACTGAATGATTTACTGATTCAATCCCACACATCTCTATCTAACTCAGTTGAAAATATATATTGTTAGGTGTAATAAAATTTCCAATGTAACCACGTGGGAAGTGGATTAACTAGAAGATCACTTTGCATGAAGCTGAAGATATGAAAAATATTTACAATATAAAACTCAAATTCCATAGGAAAACTATATTTACAACTGAATTATGAAGATTGCAAGTTTTTTTAAGATTTGAAACTTCTTGTCATTTCCATGAGGATAAAAACATGCAGCTACATGTCATTATCATAGTAAGAGATGCAATTGTCATTCTAAACCAACAACATCTGGAACCCAGTGGAATCACCATATAAAAAAGTGGAGTCACTACGTGAAGGAATTGCAATGAATATCAAATGCCTACTCCTTGTTCACCAACAAAGAGTAGATATATTCGTGATCGTGACCTAGGTAAAGATTTATTTGTTACTTCACTACCCGGGAACGACGCCAAATGTTGTATCTGTTTCTCAAAGGTAGTTCTTGGTTGTGAAACTGCATTGAGAAACCAACACAACTAAATTTTAGGTTCAAGATGGACCTTGAACCAGAGCAGGCTCCCTAGAGTGTTGCGAGGCCCTTTTTAATGTTGTTCACTATCATAGGACAACAACCTTTGAAGCACAATGGCCATATCTAAGATCTGTTGTAGGTGGTTGCTAATGATTATCCATACTCACAAATAAAGTCCTCTCTCGATGAAATGTAATCAAAGTGCGAACGTCTAATTTTGACAAAAAACATAACTTAAAGATTTTGGTGGAGGAAAATAAGAGAAATTAGGTAAATAAGTATTCTTACTAAATACTTAATCAATCAAATATGTAGATGCATGTAGAAGACTTCTACAACCAAACAAATATGCATTCAAGAGATGGCAGAAGGTGACAATTAAAGATGTAGAGGAGCTTATTTCAAACGGACAGTTCAATAAGCTAATCTCTCTAATGCTAATAAATTCACGGTACATTATCAGGGAGATCGATACTCTAAACTAGCCTTGAATTAGATCCTATGTTACTCTGAACATATGCATAAATAAAGTATGAAAGCACTAGAAAAACATACAGAATAAAAACAAAGTCTGTCATGAATTGGAGCCATAATACCTTGAATAAATTCCTGTAATTAAATTATTTACAAAAATGGTAGGGTTTTGACATCAAAACCTAACCCTTTTACAATGAAAATAAAATAATATATAGAGCATTACATTAAGATAACTGTGTCTAGCTTTTTGGTATAAAAATATAAACAATTCACTAAAAATAAAATTAATCTCTGAAAACTTGCAGGAAATTTGGAATTGCTGGAAAATCTCCTGCGTCCAATTATGGAAATAATACTTTGAATGTTAATTTAGATGCCCAGAATGTTGCCTTTAAATTTGTTTTGATCCTTTGACTGCTGGATTCTCTGCTTGCGATTTGGAATGTGATTCCTTGACTACTGATTTTGTTCCCTCAAAAATGGAAATTGGCTCACTAATTGCTGATTGATTGCCTTTATTCTTGAAATTGGTTGCCCATTTTTGTCACAAATTTGCCTTAATATTTTTCCTGTTGATATTTTACCTAAGAATTTTGACGCTATTGAATCTCCTCCTTAAAACTCAGTTAATATGCCCATAATCTAGTTGACTGATCCATTTTTATAGAATTGGTTAATCCCCCGTCCTTTGATAAAATCCTTTAATTATCCTTCAAGTGATCAAACATTATTGAAAAAAATTGAAAATGATTTGGAAATCATTGATTTTTTGTCACTCTTTAATTTCCAAAATTATAAATCTTAAATTTTTGGATATAAGATATAGAAATATTTCCCAAAAATCCATAAAATCATATTTACATATTGCCATAAAATTAATTCCTGCCTGTGGTTTTGAAAAACCATGTCTTTAATATAAAACCATGTCTTGTTTTGACTTGTAAAACTATTCCTTTCCTTGTGAAATCAAATCCTGAAATATTTTCTCAAATAAGTTTTGCTCTGTAAATCCATCAATGGTTTTGAAAACAATGTCCTGTAATACTTCTCCATTGTAACATTTATTTGTTTATGAATTTCATAAATGAAATTAAAAACAATTTACCCAAACCATTTACTATTTTCATAATTAGTTTTGCCCACTTTTGGTTTACTTATGAATAAATGAAACTTCATAAATAATCTTCCTTTTTATGTGAAAACCATCTACTGTTTTGCTTCCCCATGGTTTTGAAAGCCATTGTTTTGCCATGATTTGTAAAATATCTTTTAGTTTCCCTTTTTACTTATGTAAAATATTTGGATAAGAATTTATCCAAATTCTCTCTTCACGTACATTTTTCCTCTTCATAAATATTGTCCTCCTTATACCATGGCTAAAAACATTGGCTTGTCTTTGTAAAATTTCATTTTCACCTCTGTAAAATTATTTCAGAGGGAGGAAACTCTCTAGTTATAAAAAATTGAATAACTAATTTTAGTTATAAGGATAAAATTAAATATCAAATTTATTTTAAAAAGTACATTTATTTGGTTTTAAAAAAATAATGTTGGTGTTGTTTTGTGTAATGAAATTTTAAATTACATGAAGTTCATCTTATTTTCATAAAACACTTATCCTGGTTTTTAATGCTATTGGATCTTAATATACTTTAGAAGAAAGAATAGATTAGAAAGGATGAAAACAATATCGTAATATTATCTACAAGGAGAATCAATAACATAATTGTCTACTATACACCAAATTATAGTAAACAATGTAACTTAGATCCATTTTGTTTCATCAAGTTAGTTTCAAGAATAAAATGGGGTTTGAATCCAAAATGGTTATATACATACATTATCCCTTTCATGTAAATCCACATTATGCGAGTGTACTTTTTAAATAATTGCTTTATTGACAGACCTTTTTAATTACCTTTCTAATTGCTTACAAAGACAACCAAGAGACTCACATGGGATTCACTAGGGGAGCAGTATTATACCATGTGTATTCATATTGGGGGATATATATTGAGGAAAAAATGGCATAGTATATTGAGCATACATTAGTGGGTAAAGGGTTTTTATATTGGTGGGTATAAAAAATGGAGCTCAAAGTTAATGAAAAAATATAAAGGGGTATAAAAAATGTTAATGGAAAAAATGATACCTACAATATGTAGTTAAAGTTGTGGTTCTTTAAATTGGGAAGGTGTATTGAGCTCGTATTGTTAGGGGCTAAATAATGTGATTTTTAGAGGTATTTTCCAATATTTAGTCAAATTAGGGGTATTGTTTAGTATGCCACGAATGCACATGATATGTCAGAGGCCCATTAAGTGACGCCCCCGTGAAGAGACTATGCATTTAAATATCAAGCCATGGTTCATATAGGACTTGCAAGTTACCATGCATTATATATGCAAATCACACTTACTATTTTCATTGGTTTGGTTTACATTTGTAGTATTAACGATTACTTTTTTGGACGGAATACAGACAACTCACAAGCTCACACTTTCTATTTTCATTGGTTTGGTTTACATTTGTAGTATTAATGATTATTCACAAGATTTGGCAAGATTCTACAGAATGTGGAGTCCAAACCACACTTGCAATCAAATCCACACTTTGCAGAAAAGTATAGAGCACACTTGTAGGAAATTAAATTCACACTTGAATGAAAGTTATTTCATACTTGAAAAAAGTAAATCACACATGTAGAAAAAATTACTAATCCTTACTAAGATGCTCCTTGTCTCTACTTTGACCAATAAATGTAATCATTACGTTGAGCACATTTATTCAACATGTTTGCAACCCAATTCGAAATACAAACATTTAAAATAAATAAAAGAAATTAAATTGCACAACAACGATGTGACAACCCTTTTAGTTATCCCTCTTGTACATATTGCTATGATTTGTAATTCATGTAATAATGTGGAAATGTAAACAATGAGTGACTGAGAGAAGTGGACATGAATTCAAAGGTCTAAGGAGGTGGAGTTTCTTATAAAACCAATCCATTGTATTTATGTCACCACCTATCTCCCTATTGGATTTATGACATTACTAGTGCAAGCATTGAATTTAGGAATGGGCTTCCCGAGCGAAGGATGAACCCATGCAATCCTATTTCGTGTGGGAAGAATAGGTGTGGTCAACACACATGGAAAAATCATTCATGTGAAGCAAAGCCCGATGGGAGACAAGGTGTAGAGAGGCTAAGATGAAAGAGTGTAGGAAAACTACATAGTGCTATCAAACAAGAGGTAACTTGTAGAAGCAACAACAACAAACGGGGAAGGCAAGAGAACATCGAGCTTGGAATTGGCAGTGGACGTAGATCTGCCAGGGGTGTGTGGTGGAATAATATTTCTCTAGCCTATATTCTATGTTTGGGATAACATTCCTTGACTTTTCCTAAGGCCAGTGTGCATGCCTATGAATTAGTTCATCAGGGAGAGTTTAATGGAGTTGAAGCGTTCAATGTAAGCCTTGGGTTTGATAAACTAGTAGGATGCTAGCTAAGGCTGATAAACCACTTGAAAATCTGAGACACTCGGGTACTAGCTTGAAGGAATGATAAACCACATGTTAATATTGGGGGTTAATAAGCCACTTATATACTCACTTAGTAAGTTGATAAACCACTTGGATAGTGGGATCTTGACTCTTGCAGTACTACCTTAGAGAAGCCAACTAATAAACCTCCAAATAGTGTGTTCATTTTATTAGAACTGAGTTGTAACTCACTAATTTTTGAATGAATTCTTGTGGTTGATTTCTACTAGGATAGAGAGTCATTATGGTGTTACTACTAGAAGTAGTTAATTAAACCACCATGTTATCCGGGAATAGTGTCCACTCGGATGCTGCTATTCCCACTAAGATGGGTGGCTATCTTAGAAACAAACAATCAAAGTCTACTATTGATTCCTTTTATGAAAATAGATGAGAGGAGAATCAAGAGGGCCAACCTGAGTCTTGCACTCGATTTCCTCTCCTTCTTGATAGAGTTTTTCCGCTTCTTCTTTGTTTGCCCAGCTTCAAAAGGACCCGTGGAACCACAACAACATACTACTGTGCAAGAAACAAGGATCTAAATTCATAAATAATGCAGGATCAGATGTGCATTAACCATATACATGCATATATAAACAAGTACACAAGAATATGGAAGGAAACAAGAATAGCTTTATTCAGATGAAAAGTAGCAAGAAGATTACAACCATGTGCTCTGAACCAGCATCATCCTCTAGCTAAGAAGCCCTTCTTCACCTCAAGCAAAGCTAGATCACCCAACACTGTGAATGTACACCAGAATACCAACAACACTTCTCTATAAGATCCAAAATTCTAGCCTCCGGATCTCTGTGATGAGGGATCCATATATAGATGATTACAGAGAGGTGAGTCATCTTTTGGGATCTTGATTAGTGTCCTCTCTCTGATAGTTCCTGCTTCCACTTGGAGAATGATGATTTATTACTCATCCCTGGTTGAAAATAGAGTGCCAAGTGTCAGAGGGGAAGCTTCTAGAAGATTCCATGATCTTCCATCTCGCGTTTTTGTCCTTGCCATTTGTCCATTCCTGACCATCGCACCCTACAGAGGAGAAAATCAGTATGCATCGCACCCTGTACATTGGGAAGGTGATATGCATTGCACCCTCTGCATTGGAGCTTTCAGTATGGTCCAGTTTTGACCATTTATAGCAATTTTCGTGGAGAACTTCTGGGAGATGATGTAATCAGTTGACCTTGTTCCTTTAGGTAGTGAAGCAACACTTTTAGGGACCTAAGAGCCCTCAGTTTATGGACATTTGTGATTGGGGTTGAAGTGCCCAAAAATGTCTATAACACACCAGGAAAGTGGACTCCTCTTCTTACCATATGTTGATTGTTTATTGGTGGGAATAATCCTAAGAAATTAACTCCTCAGACTCTGAATTCAACTCAAGGGTGGTCAACTACAAGAGAGATTGCAGTATATTCATCTACCTTGGGTCCTCCTCCAATGGTCGAAGGGTCTGGGTTTATATAACATGTGGATGATGAAGGTTACAAAGCCCCACCATTGGGCATTGTGGTTGGCGCATTATAATAATAGGTGGTAGTTTGGGGGGTCTTGGTGGAGAACCCCACGAACCCCTCCACATTTAACATTACAATAACTATAGTTCAAATAAATTTGCCTCCCCAATATTTATAGAAACCATCCCCAGTGGTGCAATGGTTAAAACGTTGATTTGTTCCCACAAGGTTGAGTGTTCGAGCTCAACTGTTGAAATCTTTTTTTATATATGTATTTAGACCGCAGTGGCCAACCGTGGGGTGCCACATGGTGCTCAGTGATTGGGTCATGTTGTGTCAACCTCCTTAACCTACCATGTTAAGCACCATTCACATGCCACACCATGACACATGACATCTCTAGTGGGTGACATGTGCACCCTATGGTTGGCTCCATGTGGTGCCTTCTGGTGATGCCATGTGGCACTATCAATGCTAAGAAATTTCATGTTTGTCAAAAACTTTAGATGAGCATAACTTTGTCATATAGACTCGGATTGAGGCATCGTTCATGTTGTTGGAATCATTTCAATGAGATATATAAATTGGTCTCAATTTTGTCAATATTTGAGGACTTCAAACTTTGATCCTTTTGGGATTGTCCTAGATAAATGAGACATGAACTTTCAATGTATATTGATGGACATGTGTACATCCCAAGGAACAAAGATGTGCCTCCATGGGACAAAAATCTTGATGTCTAATAATGGAAAACTGTGACATCCATGGTGTTGTATTTGTTTCTTGAAGGTAGTTCTTAGCTACGAAATTGCGTTGAGAAACCAACTTAACCAAACTTTAGGTTCAAACTAACCCTTGAACTAGAGGGCATTCCCTCAAGTGTTACAAGGCCCTTTTTAATTTTGTTCACTATCACTAGAGAAAAAAATTTGAAGCACAATGGCAAGATCTATGATTTGTTGTAGGTAGTTGCTCATGATTATCCAATCTCTGCTTAAAAATAATGTTCTCTGTTCCTGAAACTTAATCGAAGTTCCAACATCTAATTCCGATATAAAACATAGCTTAAAGAGTTTGGTGGAGGAAAATAAGAGAAATCAGGTAATTTAGTATTCATATTGAATACTTAATGAATGAAATATGTAGATGCATGTAGAAGACTTCTACAATGAAACAAATATACATTCAAGAGACGACAGAAGGTGGTAATTAAAGGTGTACGGGAGCTTATTTCAAATAGACAGTTCAATAAGCTAATCTCTCTAACGATAATAAATTCACGTAGGATTTTAGGGAGGTCTATACTTTAACCTAGCCTTGCCTTAGATCCTATGTTACTCTAAACATATGCGGAAATATAGTACTAAAGCACTAGAATAACATATATAGGGAAAACAATTTATTTCATGAACTGGAGCTAGAATACTTTAATTAAATTCTTGTAATAAAAGTATTTACAAAAATGCAATGGTTCCGACATCAAAATCAAACCCTTTTACAATCAAAATCAAATAATATATAGAGAATTACATCAAGCTAACTGAGACTAGCTTTCTGGAATAAATATAAACAATTCACTAAAAACAAAATAATCTCTGAAAAATTGCAGGAAATTTGGAATTGTTGGAGAATATCCTACCTCCAATTATGGAAATAATCCTTTGACTCCTAATTTAGATGCCCAAAATGTTGCGTATAAATTTGTTGTGATCCTTTGACTATTGGATTCTTTGCTTGGGATTTGGAATGTGATTCCTTGATTGCTAATTTTGTTTCCTCAAATCTGGAAATTGGCTGATTGATAGCTGATTGATTGCCTTTATTCTTGAAATTGGTTGCCTATTTTTTGTCACAAACCTACCTTAATATTCTGCCTGTTGATCTTTTACCTCATAATCTAGAGGTTGTTGAAGTTGCTCCCTAAAACACAATTAATAGGCCCAAAATCTAGTTGAATGATCCATTTTTATAGAATTGATTAATCCCCTGTCATTTGATAAAATCCTTTAATTATCCTTTAGGTGCTCAACCATTGTCGAAATTTTTAAAAATGATTTGGAGATCATTGGTTTTTTGTTACTCTTTAATTTCCAAAATTATAACACTTAAATTTTTGGGAATAAAATATAAAAATATTTCCCAAAAATCTATAAAATCACATTTCCATAAAAATAATTCATGCCTTTGGTTTTGAAAAACCATGTCTTCAATATAAAACCATGTCTTGTTTTGACCTAAAACTGTTCCTTTTCTCATGAATTTCATTAATCAACTCCTGAAATATTTCCTCAAATAATTTTTGCTCTGTAAATCCA
>APFE030910528.1:76863-92928 GCA_000404065.3 Pinus taeda | reverse complement strand
AGAAGATTGGTTTGTGGTTACCTCAGCCGTATCCCTAATAGGAGCCTAGGGACAACCTGAGTGATAACAGGTCCCACCTCTGTAAAAGCAAAGAGATGTCAGAAGTTTTCTAGGTTTAGCTAGATACTATCGGAGGTTTATAAAAGACTTCAACAAGTTAGCTTCTCCTTCATTTGGGCTGGTGGCCAAAGACTTTTAGTTTGTATGGTAAAAACGTTTTCAAGAGGCCCTGGACACCCTCAAGGACAAGTTGACCACTGAACCTATTCTCTGAGGCCCAATTTGGGCCCTTCCTTTTCATATAAATGATGATGCTTTACACAAAGCCATAGGAGCAGCTCTAGACCAAATAGATGATAAATTTCCTTATGCCATTTACTTTATCCGTGAGAATCTGTCAAAGGCCAAACTGAACTACACAGTGACCAAAAAGGAGATCCTGGCTATTGTGCATTCATTGAACAAACTTAGGCATTACATTACATGTTATCAAACATTTGTACATACTGACCATGCTGTAATTAAATATTTAATGAATAAACCTGATGTGAATTCCCAGATTATTAGATGGTTACTTTTATTACAACAGTTTGATCTAACTATTGTTGATAATCCTAGCAAGGAAAATGTTGTTGCAGATTTTTTGTCCAGATTAACTTTGCCTACAAGGGAGGAAGGAATGGTTGATGATCAGTTACCAGATGAACACTTATTCGCCATTTCAGTTCTCTCTCCATGGTTTGCTGACATAGCAAACTATTTGGTGACTGCACAGTTCCCACCAAATTTGTCCTCCAAAAAGAAAAGTAAGATTGTAAGGAAGAGCACCCCATTCACTTGGATTTGGGGCAACCTCTTCAAACTAGGCCCGAATCAAATCCTGAGAAGATGTGTTAGGAAGGAGGAAGTCTTTGAAATCCTTCTCACCTGTCATGATGAGCCTTGTGGCGGTCACTTTACAGCCAAGAGGACAACATTCAAGGTGTTACAAGTTGGTTATTATTGTCCCACTCTTCATCAGGATGTGAGAAGGTATACTAGTCAGTGTGATCGGTGCCAAAGGATGGGAAAGCCTACTCCAAGGGATGAAATTCCTCTGCAACCTCAAGTGACTTTCAAGCCATTTGACAAGTGGGGCATGGATTTCACTGGACCTATTGACCCTCCTTCTAAGCAAAAGAAGTACATCAGTATGTGCACTGACTATTTGACTAAATGGGCTGAATCCAAGGCAATCAAGGTAGAAACAGAGGAGAAGGGGGTTGAGCTCTTAAGGGAAAATGTATTTTACAAGTTTGGGTACCCTAGAGAACTGGTCACTGATCAAGGCAGCCAGTTTACATCCAACATGATCGAAGACTTGTTAAGCCAGCACAATATCAAGCATAGAACTTGCACTCCCTATCACCCACAAGCTAATGGGCAAGTGGAAGTGACCAACAAAGCACTGGAGGGCATTCTGACGAAAGTGGTTAGCAGCAGCAGAAAATATTGGGTAGATAGATTAGTTGAGGCCACCTGGGCCTACAATACCACCTGGAAGACCACCACTGGATTCACACCCTATGAGTTGGTCTATGGGAAGAAGGCCCTATTTTCCATTGAATTTGAGTACAATACATTGAGGATGGTAGCTCAACTAGATCTATATCTCAACAGTTCACAAAAAGAGAGATTGCTCCAGTTGAATGGGTTAGAGGAGTTCAGAAAGCAGGCCCTCCTACACACAAAGGTGACTCAAAGTCAGAGGAAGATCTAGCATGAAAAGAACATCAAGGACAAGAAATTTCAAGAAGGTGATTGGGTGTTGTTATATGATTCTAGATATAAATACTTTAAGGGCAAGTTAAGGACTAGATGGTTAGGGCCTTATGTCATAGAGAAATGTCATGATAATGGTTCATTGCAGATTAGAACCATGGATGCAGAGGTCATTCCTTTACTTGTAATGGGAACAGATTGAAAGTTTACAAGAGGCCATTGTCAAAGCAAAAGTTCATTGATGGTATCAGCAAAACAGTGATGGTGGTGGAGCAAGTCTCAGCTCCTACCTCAGCAAGTCATTGAGAGAAAAAAAAAATAAGGAGACTCGGTTGAAAACCTTCATGAGGCATTTAAGTCCCACTGGTTAGTTGAAAACATCTTGAGGTGAACCAATGGTGTCAAAAAAAAAAAAAGATCTCTAGGTGAAAACCTCTCTTGAGGCGCGCAGGGCAAGCAACTAGGATGAAAACCTCTTGGAGGTAGACTAGTTGTTTTCAATAAAAATAAATAAAAAAAAAGAGAAAAGAAAATTATGAAAATATTGTTTGCAAGTCAGTAGGAGGACGATCAGAGCAACAAAAGAGAACCAAAAGGGACTTGTCCATCTCATGTTTTTATTCTCCATTCATTATCCTTCATCATTCCATCATTCCTTCCATTTTTTCCACTCATTTGCCTCAGTTTGCAAGGGTTCTATGTTTTCTACAGGATTCCTTGTAAACCTACAGGATTCCCTAAAAACCTATAGGACGATCCTGTAGGAATTATAGTGGTTTGGGAATCCTAAAAGAAGTAACCCTAGAGCAAGGGGATGACCTACCCGTATAAAAAAAAATCCCTAGTTTACCAGCTCATCACCATACCTCTCTCCACCATGATCACCCCTGCATTCATAAAAAAAGTCAGTTTTCAAGAAAATTACAGTTTTCAAGAAAAACACAGAGAAAAGAGGATGAAGACAGAGAGCAAGGGGACAACACTTGAAGTTTATTTTCCTCATGCAAAAATCCCTAGAACCATTCTCTGCCCATGTCAGCCATCCTCTGGTTCCAACAATAGAAAATGATTAAAAATTTGGAGGGAGAAGCAGCTACAGGACATCCTGTATGAAATCTTGTAGCAGCCTATCCCACAAAACAGAAATCACAAGTTGCAATCAGCTTCAAGCATGGAATATCCAAAGGTAGAAGAGGCTCCTCTAGAGCCTAGCAGCACCATCATCATCATCATCATCAAAACCAAGTATCTGCACATCAAATAAAATCATCAATGGACAATGAAAGAAAGGAGAAAAGCACATGCAACCAACACACAACACATAATCCATTTCTTCAACAAACTTCATCAAGGCATCATTACCACATGTAAGTATCTCAATTCCACTCTCTCATTAGCATAATGTGATCAAAATATGTAAAAGTTGTGAAAGAGTTGGTTTATAAGTGAAAGGTGGCTAGTTAACTTGGCCACCTTTGTTTAGTCAATGAGGAGAAAGAAGCTAGTCCTCACACACGTGGTAGCAGTCAAGTCAAGGAAAAGAAGGATGAGGTCGAAATTAGTTAAGTTGTGGATGCCTGAAGTGGGAGTTGATTACGAGGTGAGGAGAATGATGATGTGGTAGTGGGACCAACGGTCCAAAAATAGATATTCGTACCTCGGCTGCCAGCACACCACCTCACTCAAATCACCCATATGAGGAAATAAATGTTGATCCACGTGCATAGAAGCATTCACATTCTTGACGCTCACACTAGCAAAGTTGCTCTCGGCCCTCAAGCAGTTTGCATGAAAGGCAAATTTCATTTTTTTCCTACGCAGGACCACCTATAGGATACAGTCTAGCACCTACAGGATTGGTAGTGAGCAGCTTTAGAAGGGAAAAACAGAGGGTGGCTTCATCAAGCAGTGTTAAGGAGGTAGGCTCTACATTTCCCCACATTTTTCCAAGTGAAAGGAACATAAAGAATCTTCTAGTTTGTTGAAAGTGATTACAGCATAAGGGAATTGTATACACATAATTTTCATTTACATTTCCTCCTTCATTAAAATTTGCATCAGACATATACGCTCCTCCATACATCAAAGAAAATGACAGGGGAGTTTAATAAAATGGAACCCATCAACACAGTGAGGATTCATCAGCACCCTCCTATGCTAGAGATATTCACAAGGCACAATTGGATGGGTTTATTTGAGAAATTGAGGGGGTATGATGACGAAGTAGCTAGGTATTTTTCTCTCTCCCTCATTCCACTAACTAGGACCCATGCCACTATTATGGTGAGAGGCCTATCCATAGAGCTCACCCCTGAAATCATAGGCAGAATTACAACACTTCCCTTAGGAGTTCCTTGGAGAAAGGAGTACAAGGGAAATAGCCAAACTGCAAAGAAGAAATTGTTTTTAGAAGGAGAGGAGGCCATGGAAGACAAAAATGGAGTGAGAAGAGAAATCCTGCCCTATCCTTGGAATGAAATTAGCTACCACCTTATAAAGTATATCTCATGTGAAGGTAGGTAAAGTGTGGTATATGGATACCACTTTAGGCTTCTTGAAGAATTGAGGTTTGGAGCAGACACACCTCCTCAAAACAGACTCAGCATACCCTACTTCCTTCTTCAATCAGTGATAGATATGAGCATGAAGGTGCAGAAAGGAAACCACCAACAACTAGCCCATCATGGGTTAATTAGACCTATCATAGAAGATTCCCTCCAAAACCTCAGAATTCCTATCACATGGGCAATTTTCAGAGACATGCAGACAGAGGAGGATATAAAATCCCTTGAATATGACAAGAGCCCTACTGCTAGTGAAAGGGATGAAGAAGAAACTGAAAAAGATGAAGAATACATAGAGGGGATGAAGAGGAAATAGATTAGGAATACGAGGATGAAACATAAAAGAAAAGTGGTGAAGAAACAAAAGAAGATGCAAAGGAGGAAACTGATGAACATAGTGAGGAACTAGAAGGAGAAGAAGAGGAGAAAGACAAAGATGAGAGGGGGAATGGAAAAGAGGAGGCAAAAGACAATGAGGAAACACCCAGGGTATCTCTAGAACCCACTAAGAAAGAGGCAACAACTTCCCTCACTATCCTTAGTACCCCTATCAAACAAAAAGGAAAAAGACAGAGACAAACTCCATTGTACTTTAGGACAAGAAAAAGAACAACAATAAGGCAGGGAAAACCTCAAACTCACACCAAGGCTCCTATTGTTATTGAAGACTCACCTAAACAATAGGAGAATATGGCCCCTCTTAAGAAAACTCAAGGAGAAGGATCCTCAGGACCAGCCTCCCCCAAGTCTCCTATCACTTATGTGAGAAGGACTATGACTAGATTTTCCTCATCCAAAGGAAAAGGCATGCTACAGGATACACAGAAGGACCTACAGGAAGTAGATGCAATCCTACAAGAAACTCTGCTAAACCTATAGGATACTCATAAATTAGATAAAGGAGGGAGTGTGCAGCAAGAAAAAAATAAATAGGACCTAGAGCTAAGGGAACCTAGTCTTCAACCTAACCTTTACTCCTATTATAGGTTTATTGAAGGTGGTAGGGTCATTCCACAAAAAAATATCATACCATTATTCTTTGAGCTTGAGAAATAAAGAGGGAGAACACATATGTGGATGCATATTTCCAAGTCCAAGGGAGTGGGGAACATAGGTCACATGGAGGAAAAGCTTAAAGATATGGGCAAAGAACTGAGCAGCATGAGGGACAGAGAGGCAATGATGAAATCTCAGTTGGAGGAAAAAAATGCATGGTTAGAAGGACAACTACAAGAAAGAGAGGATCAATTGCAATCTATCCTTAGAGGCAATATAGTGCAGGATGTTATCTAAGTCCTATGCATTATACCTTAAGGAACAGTGGTTGCAGTTCCAAATCAAGATCCTAGCACAGAGAGGCACTATGCCCTTCTAGGATTATAGACAGTTCATTGATCTTTGTGATCAAAGCACATGGAGGATAGGGCTAAACTATCTGAGTTCTACCTACATAACCTAGCCTTGACATATCTAAATGTATGGGACCCTAATGAAAAACTAGGGGATTTATAGTTGATGGCTTTGGCATCATGGATGAACCATGAGGAAGAAAGGGCTGTTGAAATGAAGAAAATAATGGGAAGGGAAGAAACAGAGCCTCTCATGATTAGAATTTAGCAATCAAATCTAATGGCTATCATCAGCACACATAACTTAATTGCAAACGACCCTCAACTTGCACCCAGGTATCTTACTGCCCAAGGACAAGCAATTACACATTTTGAGGATATGTTCAGGTTTTTAGGGGATGACAGCATGCAAGCTTGCCAAAGGAAATGGAATACTTTTCCGTATAGTTTGAAAATCAGAGAGTACCATTCTCCTCAAAGAACGAGAGAAGCACTGAATAGGACACCCATGTACAAGCAAACCCTCCAAAGACTGAAACTCAATTGGATTGACTTGAGACTTAGTCCACCACTGCTCTTAGGGATGTTATAAGGAAGGAAGGAAGAGGAAGAAAGAAAGCAGTGGAAGGAGATAGAAAGGAAGGCAGGATTCTATGCACAGGAAGAGGAAAATACAATAGAAGCATAGGATGTCAGGGACGCCACTAGAGCTATGAAAGACATGGATATTGTTTGAGTTGATCAGAGGATGAGCAACACTTTCAATAGGGGGGTGATGATGAGCCTCATCATTGGGTAACTATATGGACCTTAATTCACCTCCTAGCATAGACAAATCAACTCTTCTCACAATTTATTACATATTTTGATTGTATTTTGTTTAATGAGATGAGTCAAAGTGAGATATTATGCCTAGTGGACTAATGTGAATTGAATGCAGGTTTGTGAAAGAAAATCATGGATTTTTCGCTAATTAAGGGCTAGAACTCGAATGAGACAAGGAGGAGAGGTTGTAGGAGGTAGATCATCCTCATTTACTCCTCCCTCATTTGAATATTCCTCCATCAATCACACTAGCTCGGAGTCAAAGTAGCCAAGTCACGGAGATCAAAAAGGCAGTCGAGCAAGTGACAGTGAAAGAGTTAGTTTATCTCGAGTTTGGGAGCCGAGCCTCCCTATATTTAATGAAGTCGTTGGAGACTTCAGTTGTATAAATAAAGAGGCCTAAGGCCTCATTAGGATTCAAATTTTTGCTGTAAAAATACTAGTCATTTAAAAGTTCAAGACTTATGGAAGACATTACTATGTAATTTTCTGTTTTGATAATGAGAATCAGCATTTCCTTGATCCAACACTAATTTCACTGAGAGGGATAAATCTCTTGGGTTAGGGCCCAACCCTAATAGCAGAGGCTCCTCTTTCTGTATTTGTATGCTTATATTGATTTCATAGATTAATGGTTGAATTGTCTTCAAAATTATTTCATTGCAAGTAGTGTAGATCTGATTAGTTTGCTTCCATTTGTGCTTTAATTTAACAGTAGTTTAGAAGAGATAAAGGAACATCAAAAAGCTATCAATAGGTGGTTTTGGCCTCACTCCTTCCTTCAGGGATCATGGTTTGAGGAAAGAACTCCTTTGCAGCCCCAAAAAGACAAAATTCTAGTTTCTCATGGAATTTAAGGTTTTCTGTACTTAGGCCAGCATTTGATCAGTTTGCAAGAGTAGGATTTAGTTATCATTTATTCTATCTTCAATCTTAAATTATATCTCATCCATGCTCCATCTTATTCTGCAAGTTTTCCTCATGCATAAAGTAAGCAGTTAGACCATGAAATTATGTTTTCCTAGATCATTGAAATTCTTCTTGTTTACATGAATTTTGGGTAAATGTCAATGTTTGATGCAGCGTAGGTGTTTTAGAAGTACATAGAGATTTCATAGTCAGCAACCTCATTCCAACTTCATCCATCCATGATCATTCTTTTCTTTCACTAAAACCCTCACCAATTTCATCATTTCACAAGGAAACTTCTCCAAGCTTGTTGAGTAAATCCAACCATCTCCCAACCTTGGTTTTGAGTTCTGAAGTGGTCCTAGGCACTCCCTTGCCTCATTCCATCCACCAACCACCTTCCCTAAACCTTCCATCACCTTTAGCACCCATCCTTTTTCTCTCGGCTGTATCCTATAGAAATATAGGGGATCTTGTAGGTTTTCAGGATATCTTGTAGAATGCATTAGGACATTCTGTAGGTTTTCCTGTAGTGACCTGTTTTGAGGCGGAATTGAGGGAAAAGCCTATAGGAAGCTAGAAAATGTCACCCACTGGTCTCCCCAACCTTCTAACCATTTTTTGTCCTCTTGACCTGCGAGAAGATACCAGAATACCAAATATGCGAAGAAACATACCGAGAACAAAGAACAATAAGAAATAAAAGCATGTATTTTATTATTCAGAAAGGAAAGCAATGTTCACTTGCCTCTTCAAGGGGGCAACCTCCAATAGATTTGGGCTCAATTACAAAATAAGACACGATGCTCCTTGAGGGGAGTCTCTATCCTTTATATAGGATTCATACATGCAATACCATGGGTTAGTATCATGGTTCATATTAATACCATCTATCTAATATCATGGCCCATTTGAAACTAATTGTGGTCCCTTCTTTACATGCGGGTCAACCACTTACAATTATTAATTTGGGCTTTATTGACTCTTTAACTAACTATAACTATGACTCGACCCTATTACATAAATAAGGGTGTTAGAGTTGGACCCTAACATGCCCTCCCCCATAAAAATAACCTTGTCCTCAAGGCTAAAGCTGCTGAAATTGTTGAAGAATAGTGGCTGGTTCCCAGGTCACATCTTCTAGAGAGGTGTCTTTCCATTTGATCAGGACTTCCTTTATCGTGCAGCCGCGCAGGTACCTTTCTCGCGTGTCAAGAACCTATTCCAGTTGGAGCTAGATTGAACCTTCTTCATCCAATTCTGGTAGAATTGTTTGAATTCTACAATGGTTCCCCACCACTTTCTTGAGGCATGAGACATGAAAGACGGGATGGACTTTTGTAGTGGGTGGTAAGGCTATCTTGTAGGCTACTTCTTCGATGCGCTGAAGTATTTGATACAACCCGTAGAATTTTGGAGATAATTTCTTACAACCCTTCTCTTTGAGTGATGTTTGCTTATATGGTTGCAGCCTCAAGAATACCTGATCCCCTTCTTGAAATTTGTGCTCTGAACGATTGTGGTCTTCCTTTTGCTTCATGTGATTTTGAGCTTGATGGAGATTCTCTTTGAGGTGGGCCAGCATGGTTGTGTGGTTCTGTAGGAGTTGATCCACTGCTTGTACCTTCGAGCATCCCTGGATATAAGAAGTAGGTGAAGGAGGAATTTGACCATAAACTGCTTCATATGGAGTCATTTTGGTGGTGGCATGATAGTTAGTATTATACCACCATTCGGCTAGAGGTAACCACTATACCCATAGATGTTGCTTTTCTGAAGTGAAACACCTGAGGTAGGTCTCCAGACATTTGTTGACTGCTTTAGTTTGACCATCAGTTTGGGGATGATAGGAAGTACTAAGTTATAGTTGTGTACCTTGTAGCCTGAAGAGTTCCTGCCAAAAGTTACTGGTGAAGATTGGGTCACGATTAGACACAATGGAAGTGGGCATCCCATGCAATTTGAGGATCTGGTCCATGAAAGATTGAGCCACCAAAGCTGGTGTAAAAGGGTGGGGTAGGGTGCAAAAATGAGCATACTTAGAAAGTTTGTCCATAACCACCATGATGATTGACTTGTTGCCTAACTTCGGAAGACCCGTAATGAAATCCATAGAAATCTCCGTCCAGATTGAGGTCGGGATGGGCAATGGCTATAATATGCCTAGGGATTTGACTGTTTCTCCTTTGTGGCGCTGACACATATCACACTTAGCTACAAAAGTAAGAATGTCCTCTTTCATGCTTGTCCAAAAGAATGAATGTTGAGTGTGAGCATAAGTCTTCTGAAAGCCAGAATGGCCTACAGTGGGAGATGAGTGCAACTCCGCCAAAATGCGACTTTTGTTGGTGATTGTAGCAAAGAATCTCATCCTGCCAAGAGTAGCCCAATGTGGAATTTGGATCCGCCTGCAATTTATTAATGAGTTGGGAGAGCATAGGATGTGAAAACCATTCCTTGCGAGCCTCTTCAATCCACTCTGGAATGGGAAGAGAGATTGCTAGCAGGGTACTTTCCTCAAATTGGTGTGATAAAGCATCTGCTACAACATTTTCACGCCCTTTCTTGTAAATTATCTCATAATCATATCCCAACATTTTGGCTAGCCATTTATTTTTTTGTGGCAAGGATAGGCGTTTCTCCAAAAAATATTTAAGGCTTTGATGGTCTGTGCGGATTTGGAAACGCTGCCCCAATAAGTATGGTCACCAGGTATCTACTGCATGTAAGATAGCCATCATCTCCTTCTCATAGGTAGATTGTCCTAGATTTGTCCCACTTAGTTGTTGGCTAGTGAAGGCCAAGGGTCGACCTTCCTACATTAAGACAACCCTAATACCTGTACCTGACATGTTTGAGAGCTATAAATTCCTGTTGCGCTTCATCATTCCAGAGGAATGAATTTTTCTTGAGAAGGTGAATGAGGGGTCTAGCAATGCGACCATAATTGTGGAAAAATTTGTGATAGTAGCCGATGAGACCCAAAAATCCTCTCAAGCTCTTCAAGGTCTTTGGTTGAGGCCAATCCTGCATTGCCTGGATCTTCTTGGGGTCCATCATGACACCATCACGCCCCACAATGTGGCCCAAATACTCAAATTCTTCCATGCCAAAAGAGCACTTGGACATCTTGACAAATAATTTATGCTTCCGGAGCAGTTGCAAGCACAGATCTACATGCTGAAGATTTTTTTCCCAGGTGAGGCTATAGATGAGGATGTCATCAAAGAAAACAACGACAAATTTTCTGAGATATGGTTTGAGCAAGTGATTCTTGAGGCTCTGAAAAGTGGATGGGGAATTAGAGAGACCAAATGGCATGACCAGGAATTCATAATGGCCTTCATGAGTTCAGAAAGTAGTCTTTGGAATGTCTACTTCTTTCATGCGAATTTGGTGATTGCCCGAGTGAAGGTCAAGCTTAGTAAAGAATTGAGCCCCATTTAGTTCATCCAGCAAATCATCAACAACCGGGATGGGAAATTTATCTTTGACTGTCAGCTTGTTGAGGGCCCTGAAGTCTGGACACATATCCCATTCCCCATCTTTCTTGAGCACCATGACCACAGGCAATGAATAAGGACTAATGCTAGGATGAATGACACCTGCTTCTAGGAGTTCCTTGATGATTTTTTCAATTTCAATCTTTTGGGCGAAAGGATATCTATATGGGCACACATTTGGTGGTTGTGCCCGTGGGACCAAAGTAATGCTATGATCATGTTCCCCTCTCAAGGGTGGAAGCTCTTGAGGCTTGTCAAAGACCTGCAGATGGTTGTTTAAGATCTATTTCATCTTAGGATGAATATGAAGAGAAGTGGGTTCGAAGGCCTGGATGGTATTAAATTGGGCTATAACTCCATGGTGGCCCTTTTTTAACAATTTTTCCATTCTATGTGAGCTGATGATAGAGGGAGCACCTGCCTGGAGTCCATGGAGGGTATGTGTGTGATTACTCTGCTTAAAGCTCATATATAACTCCTGGAAATCCATTGTGATTGGGCCAAGTGTGCGGAGCCATTCAACACCCAAGACAATGTCACACCCACCCATGTTGATGGCAAACATGTGGGTCTTTAGGTGATAATCCCCCATTTGAAGTTTGACATTTTCATAACGGCCTTCACATTTCATTGTCTCCCCATCAGCAATCTAGACTTGGAAATTAGAGACGGCTCTGACAAAACAATGCACTGCTTCAGCGACTCTTTGATGGATAAAGTTATGCGTACTTCCACTATCAATCAAGACTACTATAGGGCGATGCTTAATAAAACCTCTGATTTTGAGAGTTCGGGGAGAAGAAATCCTTACCAAAGCATGAAGTGAGATAAATGGTTCTTCAGGTGTAGCTGGGAGCTCATTGTCCGGCTGGTTGTCCTCATCTTCCTCCTCTGGTCCCTCAAATGGTGGGCCTTCCTCAAATGAACTGTGATTAGTAGCAACAATTTGAAATAATTTGGGTTCCTTGCATTTATGCCTCGGTGAGTATTACTCATCACAGTAGTGACACAATACTTGCTTTCTTCTTTCCTCCATTTCCGCTAGTGACACCTTTTGAACCTTAAGTGTTTGGGTAGTGCTCGGAGCCTAGGTGGGGTGACCCTTGGCTATGAAATTTGGACGAGTCGACTAGGCCGCTAACGCACATTCTACTTCATGAGCTATTGTGCAGGCTGCTAGCCATGAGATTGGGTGTTGCAGTCGGACGTGGGCTTGTATGGTGTCTTTGAGGCCACTGACAAAACATTCCAAGTAGAATTCATCTCCTAGACCTCCTATGCAGAA
Source organism: Pinus taeda (assembly GCA_000404065.3). Classification (NCBI taxonomy): domain Eukaryota; kingdom Viridiplantae; phylum Streptophyta; class Pinopsida; order Pinales; family Pinaceae; genus Pinus; species Pinus taeda. The sequence continues at coordinate 80,732 of APFE030910528.1, read as the reverse complement.
GGCTAATGCTTCAAAGGCTTTAATATATTCTTGCATTGTGCCTATCTGTCAGAGCTTAGTAAGATGACTCAAAAAGATAGATTCATGGTTAAAGCGATTATAAAGGGATTTTGAGAATATCAACCAAGTCACTGGCCTTCTATAGCAGCGTTGATGCCACTGCCACCATTGCCATCTTTCTTGGTCCAAGTACAGGCTTCCCACACTTAGCTTAGTCGCATCATCTCTGATGCGATTCAATGTGAAATATTGCTCCATTTGTGCTAGCCATGTGGCTGGATGAGAGCCATCAAATTTATACATGTCCAGCTTGGGTGGTCGAGGCTGGGACTGTTGGTGGTTTCCATAGAAGTGAAGAGAATGGCTAAACTCGCCCTCAAGGTTTTCATTAAAATCATATCCCTCTTATTGTTCCCCCAATTTGCCCTTTGTGAGTGTTTCTTGCAAGTTTTGGATTTTCTTCGTTAATGCCTCCAATTTGTGTTCAAGGGTTTCTATATTCCCATTGGCCATCGCTTGAGCTCTGGTTTCTACCATGCACAGGTCTGGTGCACTTTGTTGTTACTGAAAAAATATTTGGGACCACCCGAAATTTTTTACGCTTACAAGTGAATGGTACCACCTTGCTCAGTTCGTCGACCTGATTCATATGGGCTAATTCTCCTATAAGTGTTTCGGGAGGGTCTCAGACTCCCGCTACTGCAGTATTTTTTTTTTTTTTTACTTTGAAAGGATTTTTATTCCTCACTTAGGAACACTGTAGTAGCCGATTCCCAGAAAAGTTAATTTTTCCCAATGTCTTGTGAGAATCAAGCCCAGGTATAGGAGCCACACAAATAGTCAGATCTATCAGCGAAACCCTCAATTGCAAAGTATGAGTAGGAATGTGGTAGTGATCGAACCCCAGTTTCTAGATCTGAATGGCGGATCTGATAGATTTGATTAGTGGATCTGATAGATCAGAATGGCAGATCTGATAGATCTGAATGGTGGACTGATTGTTGCAGCTATGACATAACCCAACCTGCTAGATCTGATCTAGCAAAGATGATGCGTGATCTAGAGAGAGACAAGGGAACTATGGTCTCAAGGAGTGTCAGGTGCTATAGATCACAATATATATAAGGGTCCGATAGTAGTACTCGGCCCAATCTTTCAAGGCACTAACCAACAACTGCACCCTTAGCTATACAACCCGACTACCATATCGAAAGCACAAGTAATCTCCCCGAGTACTATTCTTGGTGTATTGTAGCAGCAAGTCGGCCGACGGTTTATCTATGGCGAGGTTTCAAGAGAGCCTAGGGGGCTTCTGATATACCCAGAGGGTACTTGGAAGACAGTCCGTGCGCTCAACGACAGATCCTGTGGTTTAAAGACGCCGGAACACTTCTCTAACCAAAAAACAATCTGCTAAAAATGGAGATCCCACCAGCCCTGGAAAGTTCTTTGATACCACTTGGTATGCTCTTGACCTGCGAGAAGATACCAAAATACCAAATATGCAAAGAAATATACCCAAAACACGGAACAATAAGAAATAACAGCATGTATTTTATTATTCAGAAAGGAAAGAAATGTTCACTTGCCTCTTCGAGGGGGCAACCTCCAATAGAGCTGGGCTCAATTACAAAATAAGACACGATGCTCCTCAAGGGGAGTCTCTATCCTTTATATAGGATTCGTACATGCAATACCATGGGTCACTACCATGGTTCTTATAAATACCATCTATCTAATACCATGGCCCATTTGCAACTAACTGTGGTCCCTTCTTTAAATGCGGGTCAACCACTTACAATTATTAATATGGACTTTATTGACTCTTTAACTAAATATAATTGTGACTCAACCCTATTACACAAATAAGGGTGTTATAGGACAAAATGACCTCCTCATCAACTCAGAGGTGAAAGACAATATTGTTAGAAAAATATTATATATGACAGAGAAATGCAAGACATATAATATGCGGAAAAACACAAACACATAAAACCAGAGAGACACAGATATACGTGGTTCACCCAGTTTGGGATACATCCACCCCGAAAAGCCAGTCCTTCCTTTCTATTATCCATCAAAATGAAGAGACACAACCTACAGTAGATTCGCTGTAATATCCTCTATTTTCTCTCACAGTCTCACCTCTCTGTTTCTCACTCGGAGAATACACATCTATTACACAGCCTCAATACAATGCCCTCATACAAAGAGAGGCGTTTCCTTCTAGGGAAAAAAACCCTAAACTAAACATAAGTTCTACCGTCAGATCATCTGCCTAATGAACGGCCCAGATTGACTAGAAATTACTATACTTTTACAAGGCAATTTTACATCTGTTTTTAGCTTCGGGGGCGCTGCCCCTGAAACCCCCCTGGGGGACTGTTGACCCTCGGACCCCCCAACCGGGGGGAATCGGCACCTTCGAACCCCCGCGGAGGGGACAAGTCCCCCCCACATGGAGGGGTGTAAAACTTCCTTAGGTATACATCCGGATGAAACAAAGACCTCTAAATAATCATGCTCCACACCCAAAAAGCATGACTAAAGCAAAGACCACAATTGCAGGCCTTGAATCCAAACTAATGCTGGTTTTGCACTACTAACTTGCTTTATAAAGCTTGTTACCAAGCATAGAGGAGCGTTAGTCACCCTACTAACTCAAGTTGTTAGACCAGGGGGAGCGTTAGTGAAACTAAGAGATGTTTAGTGGGTCAAGACAACGAATCTACTCACAAATATCTAGATATTTATCCCTAAATTTGCTCAAGAAAAGTAGGGAAAGTCCCAAAAATCGAATTATTTGGGGAAATTCCAATCTAAGAATGAAGGAAAATGGGAAAAAGCTTGAAAATAGTGCAGGTTCATGGCTTTTTCCCTAATGAACTCTAGGAGGATCTTGGCAGCCCTAACTCGATTGCTACATAAGCAGTGAGAGGGCCATTGTGAAAGGGGTTAGAGCATTTGAAAGGATAGCCCATTAAGTTGTTGTGAACCGTCATACACTTGAAGAAGTGAGCTGAAAGAGAGAGAGAGAGAGAGAGAGAGAGAGAGAGAGAGGAAGAATGGGAAAGGGAAGGCTGATACAATGAATGGTTGTAATCACTCTTCCATTATAAATACAGAACTGCAGTTGTGTTCCCTACTCCATAGTGTTAGTAACATTGTTCATTGAGTTGTTCATTTCGACACTTGTCGAGTTGAGTAGTTTAAGTTGTATACAAGTATATGTTCATTGTGCATTCTTATATTAGTTTTCTAGATTGTATCCTATGATTTTGTTTGCCTTTCCTTTGTGTAGGAATTGTCTTGGAGCATTGGAGGAGTTCTTCTTGGCTGCATTGAGATCTCCAAACAAATCTAGAAGGAGATTTGAGGTAAACACTCTTTCCATACTTGGTTAACTGATATTTGATAGATGAACATGTGTATAACTTGGTAGCTTCTGCAGATAATCTTACAGTTTGTCAAAGGTCCCCAGAAGGCCTTTGAGGGTAGTTTTCATTCTCCGTACACCGTGCATTTTACCCCATAGCAAAATTGGTGACTCTGCTAGGGACTATACATCTAGCTCCTGGTTTCCCCGAACGCCTCTCAGTTCTTCTCTTTCTTCTAAGAGCTCTCTACTTCTTCAAATCCTTTTCTGATCCACCAACTATATTGTTACATCCTACTAGTTTGCATTCTCCTCAGAAACTAATCCTAAAGGCCCTCTGTTTGAGAAATTTCCCTCACTAACGTAGGTTACCAAGCTGAACAAAGCTTTATAAAGCACTGTGCCTGTGTACAGGGAGTGTTAGTGGACCAACTAACTCTCTGTTTACACTGAAACAAAGCGTTACTCTCCCATTTCCATGATTTCCAGTAGT
>APFE030910528.1:0-51440 GCA_000404065.3 Pinus taeda | reverse complement strand
GTTAGAATGTAAAGACATCCTGTTCTCCATGGGGATTTGGAGGAAGAGATATATATGCAGAGCCAACAAGGATATGAGGTGAAAGGGAAGGAGAAACTAGTGTGCAGGTTGAAGAAGAGCTTGTATGGCTTAAAACAGGCTCTAAGGAAGTGGTATCTAAAATTTGACAAGTTTATGTCTGAACAAGATTATACTAGATGTCACTCTGATCATTGTGTTTATCTAAAAAAGAAAAATGATGGCAGCTATATTATATTGTTATTGTATGTAGATGGCATGCTTGTTGCAGGGTCTAACATGTAGGAAGTAAATGTGCTCAAAAGAAAATTGGCAAATTCATTTGCAATGAAGCATTTGGGAGCCGCAAAACAAATCCTTGGTATGAGAATCACAAGAGATAGGAAAAATCGCAAATTAACATTGTCTCAGAATGAGTACATATAAAAGGTGTTGAAAAGATTTAATATGCACAATGCAAAACTAGTTAGTACACCTTTTGCTAGCCATTTCAAACTTAGTAAGGAAATGTGCCCAAAGACCCAAGAAGACATCGATTATATGTCTAAAGTTCCATATGCATCAGCAGTTGGAAGCTTAATGTATGCAATGGTCTGCACAAGGCCTGATATTGCACATGCAGTGGGAGTTGTAAGCAGGTACATGAACAATCCAGGAAAGGAACATTGGATGGTAGTGAAATGGATTCTCAGATATTTGAAAGGTACCACAAATCAAGCATTATGCTTTGGTGGTTCAAACATTTCTCTACAGGGATATGTTGATGCAGATAAGGTAGGCGATAGAGATAACAGGAGGAGCACTAGAGGATATGTATTTACTGTTGGTGGAACAGCTGTCAGTTGGGTTTCAAAAATCCAAATTGTTGTTGCACTTTTAACAACAGAAGCAGAGTATGTTGCTACTACAGAGGCTAGTAAAGAAATGATTTGGTTACAAAGGCTTATGGGTGAATTGGGTAAGGAGCATGATATGGGCACATTATACAGTGATAGCCAAAGTGCCATTCATCTTGCAAAGAAATTAGCATTTCATTCCAAGACTAAACACATACAGCTCAAGTACCATTTCATACGATCAGTGTTGGAAGATGGAGAGTTGAAGCTAGAAAAGATACACACTAGCCAGAATACTGCAGATATACTAACAAAAGTTGTAACCAAGGAGAAACTGAGAATATGCTCAGTTTCAATTGGTCTTTAAGGATGACGATGAATATTAGAAATAGCCAGGTCCAAAGAGGATTCATTGCCGAGCAAATGAAGCAGCGATGGAGTTGCTACAATCATTCTCCAAGTGGGAGCTTGTTGGATGTGGAGCATGATTGTTCAGAGGTCCTTTTTTCAGCCGGATGTATTCCCCATGAAATTTGTACACCCCTCCACGCGGGGGGGTGCGGGGGGACTTGCCCCCACCATGGGGGTCCGTGGGGCCCGATCCTCCCCAGCTGGGGGGTTCAGGGGCCAACGGTCCCCCGGTAGAGGCTCGGGGGCAGTGCCCCTGAAGCTAAAAACAGATGTAAAATTTCCTTGTAAAAGTATAGTAATTTGTAGTCAATCTGGGCCGTTCATTAGGCGGATGATCTGACGGTAGAACTTATGTTTAGTTTAGGGTTTTTTGCCCTAGAAGGCAACCCCTCCCTTTGTATGAGGGCATTGTATTTGAGGTTGTGTAACAGATGTGTATTCTCTGAGCAAGAAACAGAGAGGTGAGACTGTGAAAGAAAATAGAGGATATTACAACGAATCTGATGTAGGTTGTGTCTTTTCATTTTGCTGGATAATAGAAAGGAAGGGCTGGCTGTTCGAGGTGGACATTGCCCAAACTGGGTGAACCACATATATCTGTGTCTCTCTTGTTTTATGTGTTTTCTGTGTTTATATTTCTGCAATATTTTATGTGTTCCATTGCTCCATAATATATAATTTTCTAACATTTTGGCCTCACTTCTTGTAGAAATTTCACCGTAGATTAAATTGATTATGCAATGTACCAAAGAAAAATACTTAATCTACTTCTACAATCAAACTTGCAGAAGCTTAATCGATTTTTAGGAAGATAAAACAAAACACATATAACAAAGAAGAAGATTCAATCACACATGAAACACAGAATAATACTTTGGGGAAAGCCTCAGCTAAAAACTCCGCTATCTGTATTATCATACAAGTGGAAATATGTTCAGATTACACAAAGCTTCAACTCACAAGCCATCCAGCTCTCAGCACAATCCCTCTGCTACTCATAAACAGTCAAAGGCTTCTCACAAACCTTCTCCTCTACCCTCCAAGCCTCCTATTTCCTTGTGCAGTTTCTCCTAGGGTCTAATGCTACCACCTGTGTGAATTTACCTCTTACAAAACACATCAAACTCAAAAGTAACTGCACAGTCCTGAAGGAGATAATTCCTTCTGCATGGATGAGTTTCCTTTATAGGATAATTCCTCCAACTGATAGTACACTGTCCCTTCCTTTGATCTCAACTAGGTCTTTGACTGAACTGACATGCATGAATTATTTATGAGAGAATATTGAGTTATCTTAAGTGTAGTAGTTACATGCATGCATGCATTAACTAACTGAACTCACAATCAGTTCCACAAACTGTTGGAACTAATCTAATTGGACTTAACTCAGTTAAATGAGCTAACTAATTACAACTCAAAGTACAACTCATCTCAATCTCCTTAATTAAGGGATAACTTCCTCAATAAAAGGGATAACTCCTGCATGTCTCACAAAGACTTCATGTTTGATTTTCTCCAACTAATTAAGTCAAGATGAATTAATTAATTATTTTTCAAACAGCTGCTGAGACCAAATTCGAATTTTAATTCAAGGACTAATTAAAATTGGAATCTATCCCGAAATGCTATTTATAACAATGTTATTTTTAGCATTTCTATTTTATCATTCCTTGTTGCTATTCCCAACACTAGTATCTGAGATGTTATTTATAGAATTTCTATTTTTAGCATTTATTGTTGCTATTTTGAACAATCCTTCCTTCAGGGATCATGGTTTGAGGAAAGAACTCCTGTGCAGCCCCAAAAAGACAGAATTCTAGTTTCTCATGGAATTTAGGGTTTTCTGTACTTAGGGAAACATTTGATCAGTTTGCAAGAGTAGGATTTAGTTATCATTTCTTCTATCTTCAGTCTTACATTATATCTCATCCATGTTCCATCTTATTCTGCAAGTTTTCCTCATGCATGAAGTAGGCAGTTAGACCATGAAATTATGTTTTCCTAGATCATTGAAATTCTTCTTGTTTACATGATTTTTGGGTAGATGTCAATGTTTGATGCAACATAGGTGTTTTAGAAGTAGAGAGAGATTTCATAGTCAACAACCTCATTCCAACTTCATCCATCCATGATCATTCTTTGCTTTCACTAAAACCCTCACCAATTTCGTCATTACACAAGGAAACTTCTCCAATCTTGTTGAGCAAATCCAACCATCTCCCAACCTTGGTTTTGAGTTCTGAAGTGGTCCTAGGCACTCCCTTGCCTCATTCCATCCACCAACCACCTTCCCTAAACCTTCCATCACCTTCAGCACCCATCCTTTTTCTCTCAATTTTATCATATAGAAATACAGGGGATCTTGTAGGTTTTCAGGATATCTTGTAGAAAACATTAGGACATATTGTAGGATTTCCTGTAGTGACCTGTTTTGAGGCCGAATTGAGAGAAAAGCCTCTAGGAAGCTAGAAAATGTCACCTACTGGTCTCCCCAACCTTCTAACCATTCACCAGCATCCCTAAGCCACCTGCCACCTTACCAAAAGGGATTAGATTGCATAGTTTCACATAAAAAAGGACAAAAAGAAAAACAGATTTGTTTTAGTCATTTATATGCACAGTAGTAGAATGTTTGATGTTTTGAATTTTCATGCTTAGGACAGTAGGATTCCATACATGTTAACTTAGCATTCCTTTGAAGCATAGCCTCTTAGAAGTTAGCTAGAAAATGGTGTGTTTTTAGAATTTGATTTCAGTCTTTTTCCTTACTGCAGTAAACAAGCTTTCTCTTAGAGTAGATTTCTCTTTCCCTCATTAGTAATCAAGCTTCTTATGAATCCATAAAAGTCTGGATTGAAAAACCCTAATGGTCTATCACCAACTGAGCAGTGACAAAGAGTAGACCCATCACTTTTACTTGTGTATACAACATTGTCACCTTCAAGTTTGTACAAACCCCGGGTTGATAAAGTAAAGTTGGTGGCCCTAGGAGTTGCAGCACTCTTGCTGTAATACTGGTGCTCATCAATATGCTAAATATTAATCTAATGAAACAACATATTTAAAGGGAAAAATATTTATGTGTGCATGTGTATGAGATTGGTGTCATTATTTTTCTTATGTTGTTACCTTTTATGTACATGTTAAAATTGCAACAATGATTTTATTGAGTTTATCTACTAAAGTAATTAATCTATAGAAAGGAATTTAGTAGAAAATAATTAGCCAGAAGCTGGGGTAAGAAATTAACATGGTATCAAAATTGTCTCTCTAAGGGGACAATTTATGAAGTACTTCATAAATGCATATAAGCCAAAAATCATACAAGAGTTGTAGGGTTAGCGTATGACCAACCTTTTGAGGAAATAATTATACTAAAAAAGTAGGAAGAAATGAGGTGATGGTTATATAGTAGAAGGCAACGATAAAAGGAGTCATACGTGGCCATATGTAGTACAACAACATAGGTGACAATAGATGCAAAAAATTGTAGTTTCAAAGTCATACACGATATATGATGTTGTACAAAACACAACCAAACGTAAGCAATCACACAAGAGATGACGTAGCACATGGGTATAGAAAATAGTCACCAAATTCATCCATATAGTTACGTGTGATCGTATGGTATTGCGTCTAAGAAGTGAGAGGGAATTGTTCTAGCTCAAATTAGGAGGAACTTTGGAAGCCAATGATGTGATATTTGTATCAAGACTGAATAATAACTTTCTCTCAGTCTTAGTGATGGAGGGTAAAGCACATGAGGTAATGTTTAGGAGTAGGAAAGTGCTCATTCATCCAAAGGATATTAGCCCAAACATAGTAGTGTCCATTCGGGTTAGAGAGGGAAACTTATATAGGTTGAAGGGAAAACTTGTTTAGGCTTTGGTACATGACAATGAAAACCTGTGATGGTTGTGGTAGAAGAGGATGGGACACTTCGCATCATAGGGAATTGCTAATATTGGTTGAGAGTGTCCCTAATGTCCCAATGTTTAGTGTTGAGCAGTATGGTGTTTATAGAGGGTGTGTACTTAGTAAGAATGTCAAGGATGCTTTTTCTTCTAGTGAGATTATGTCTTAGGGGATTTTGGATCTAAGTCACTTAGATGTGTGTGGATTGATGTCAATGGAATCAATGCAAGGAGCATTATACTATGTCATTATTATTGATAAATATTCCAAGAAAACTTGGATCTTCTTCATGAAGACCAAGGATGGGGTCTTCAGTGGATTTTAGGATTTCAAGACTTAGGCTGAGAACCAGATAAGCATGAAAACCCAAGGTATTGAGGTCAAATAATTGGGAAGAGTACACATCCAATGACTTCAAGGATTTCTACAAGGAGGTAGGGATCAAGAGGGATATGAAAAATTTGTGCAACCCTAAATAGATTGGGCTTGTGAAGAGAAAGAATTGATCCATAATCGATTTTTCCCAAGAAATGATACATGAACAGGATCCATCTATGTTTTTGGGGAAAAGGCAGGCAACACTATAGTATATGTGTAAAACATGTGTCCTTAGAGGATATTGGGGGAAAAGACTCTTGAGGAATTCATAGGAGTGGATCAATAGATAAGACATTTAAGGATCATTTGTTTCCCAGAATGCATCCATGTGTTTGTGGAGAAGAGGACAAAGATGGAGCCTCACATGATCTTCATATCAACACAGAGGATGATAGTTTTGAGTAGAGATGTTAAGTTAGGGGGGAACTTGGCATCTAGGAAGTCTCATGAGTTTCCACCAGTAGTCACAGAGGATGAAGAGCATGAGGCTCCTAACGGAGAACAACATGTAGAGACATCCACTTTAGGGATTCAACCTTTAGGTTGGGAGGAGATAGTAGCTACTTCCAGTTCCTTCGGACGACCCAAGTGGTTTGTGCATACATTAAGAGATGCTAAGGAGCATGTGGAGGCTCCTAATAGCACATTTCAGGAGAGCATGCCTCTTAAGAGGTTTTTGAACTACCTAAGATTAATGACTAACATCATTGAGAAGGCAACAAATAAAGAGCTTTGGACGAAATCCATGTTGAACGATGATGCATGGGACATTTTAGCCAAGGTCAAAGGGGAAGCTAATTACATATGGTTCTTGTAGAATTATCTTCCTCATTAAGAGGGAGTGTTGATGATAGGAGCACTAGACAAGTACTTCCACAAAATTCTAAGTGTCTTGACGAGTGGAAGTCATCCAAAAGGAATTATAACCTTAACAATTATTTCAATTAATATAAATATTAAAGCAAATGACTTTTACAAGAAAAAGTGAATTAATCTAATGAAATGAAAAATGTTATTTGCATTGGTGAAATAAATGAATATCAATTGTTCATCTCAAATGGTGTTGAGATCTAATCTCAATCGTCAATCACTTTGCAGACTAGGGTTGTGAATTTGGCCAATACCTCAAACTTATAAAAAGAAGGATAAGCTAAGGAAAAAGACACATCTAGAGGCAACAAGACAATAAGACAGTGAGATCTTAGTGATTGGGTGGAGAATGATATTCATCCAGGTGTGTAGAGACTAAGGAGGAAGAGCAAGGGATAACAAGGGAGAATGATCCAACAACGAACAATATTGAGGGAGAAGTTTTACAGAGGGTTTGGTCAGTTAGAATAACTCTAGGTTTTGTTGTTTATGCTTTTCCTCGAAGGGTCATTTTCCTAACAAGGAAGCCCTTGTATAATGAAGATTAATTTAACGAAATAATATATTTAAAGGGCATACATATATGTGTGCATACATGTATGAGATTAGTGTCATTATTTCATTTTTGTTGTAAAAACATTTTCTTATGTGTTAATATTCAAACAATGATTTTATTCAATAAATTTATAATAATAATTAATTAAAACAATTATTAGAAATAATTAACCAATAAATAAAGTTAGAAATTAACTAAACTACTTTATCAAAAAATATATATATTTTTCAATTTTAATTTTAATCTGATAATATGATATTCTAACTCAATCTCCTCGTAATTTGTATTAATGTAATATTATATTAAGAACAATATTCAAAATAATACACACACACACACACACACACACATATATATATATATTAGATGACCCCTTGAACACCAACTATATAAAAATTATAAACTAGCAGTAATTGGTCTCAATGTCGAGTCACAATTAATGATAATGGGTTTTAAATAATTCTTAATTTTTGTTTTAATAGATTTTTATGAAATTTATAAATACAAAAAATTGTTTAAGGTAAGTATACCCATTTAGATGGTTTAAATTATAATGTGATTGACTATAAGTGATTATAAGTGAAATTTTATTTTGTTTTGTTTTATATTATTATTAATTTAGATGGTTTAAATTATAATGTGATTGATTAAAAGTGGATTATAAGGGAAAATGGAATTTTGTTTTTATTTTATTTTATTTTAATTATGTACAATTTTTAAAATTTAGTAGTGTATATTGCTAACATGTTTAATTTTATGGGATCTTTATGATTTTCACATTTTTTAGACCTTGAGTGTCATTTATGACTTTTACATGAGACCATAATTATCCTAATAACAACCTCACTGTTATGGCTCGTCATATCTTAGGTAAGATCTTTGCCACAACCATATATACTCTCTTCTCTATATGCACAAAGGCAAAGAAGATGACAACCAAAGGAAAAACAAGATATGGGGTACATTGTTATGGTTGGCTATATCCTAGGTAAGATCTTTGCCAAAACTTTAGATATTCACATCTCCATATGTGTAAAGACAGAGGATGAAAACCAAAGGATGAATAAGATTTGGGGAGAACCATTGTATTAATAATCATATATTTACTTTAGTTAAGGCCAATGAGTGTAAAGTACATTGTTTCTTTTTGGAATTTTGCAAGTCATTTGATACAATGTCATGGCACTTTTCACGAATAGGGTTAAGGCTTTGGGTCTTCCACTCTTGGCAGTATTGATTGTTATGACACTTTAGAAAGCCAGTGTTGGCATAGTTTAAATGAGGACTAATAAATAGAGGAGGTCTAAATCAATGTAAGTGTAAAACAAGAATGCACAATTTCTCCTACACTTTTAGACTTTCCAATGATAAAATAGAGGAATCATAACATAGTCAATGCTTACCTTAGATATTTTCATTCTTGTCAAAGTATCCATCAATATTTTCTTATTTGTAAATGACATGATCCCCATGCTGCACCTAGTGAGGGGGCTCTAGAGACAACTTAAAATCCTAACTTCCTTTTGTGACACTCACTCATTAATGTTAAGTTAATCTAGGAAAACGAAATTCATGGCGTTTAAGATCCCTAAAAGGGAGTCAAGAGATGTGAATCTTACATACAAAGGTAAGAGGCTTGTAGTAGTTTTTCTATATGTATATTGGGGGTTGTCTTCTCTAGACCAAACTTTAGCTTGACTCTAGTAGTAAATACTTGACATAGTAAGGGATATGTGGCTCTAAAAACTCTTGAAAAAAAATGTTTTTAGTGTCAATTTAAGGACATTCAGTCGAGGCTTCGAGTCATTCAACCATTCGTCACACCTACCCTCCTATATGGGTATAAGGTTTGGGGACGAGGAGGGCATACATTTAGGGGAGAGAGCTCTTATCATGACGATTATCCGAACAACTTCTTGAAAAGAGATCAATGATTCATGATATGATTATTGTAGAATGGCACAACCCCAATGATTACCTCAATGATACTTCATGTAATCATGATGATACATAGACTGAATGGGATGGGAAACTCACAAATAGGTCTTCTAATATATATGTGTATTTCTATCAAATCCTCTATGAAGCATACATACCATTGGATCGATTCAAGGTGATATGCAAGATTCTCTTCCTTGCTTCACCTCATTTTTTAAAGGATGTTCCTTATCTCTCTAAGAGAAAAATAAACAAAGGCACTCATTTGAGATTTGTAGAGTGTACATTGGGTCCACATTTCTAATCTTAGAGAGTTGTTTTTTCCCAAAATTCAAAGCTAGACAGACTTATATCTTGAGTGCAAAAAAGGGCATAATTTATGCCTAGGGTACACCAAACTCTAGCTCCCTTGTAGCTTAAGGTTACCTCTTACTTAGTGTAGAGTTTGCTCCCATCAGTTTTTCATTGAGACAAGTAACCATATTTGTTAATAACATTGTATTTTCCAAACTTACTTCTTAAATCTTAATATTGAGGATGACTTTATATATTCTGATGCCCTATTACGATATTAGAGGAAAATTAATTTTTCCTTTTAGGTATTTACTTGGTTATGTCTAGATGCTCATGAATTATCGGGGCTAGAGATGCTTGACACTCATGGATTGTGATGACTAGAGATGTTTAATCATTTTCCTCTAGTGATGTTTAACCATTGTTGATGATTTACTAGATACCTATTTCCCAATCTAATATGCAACAATTTCAATAGTTCTTACTTTAAGTTCCTTCACACTTATAGGAATAGGTCCCATGTCTAGTGTCCAAAACTCGCATGAAAACCCTACAACATCTTAATCATGCATCTATTTGTAACCTTGAATGTTAGAAGTTTTTCTCCAAAGTAGCGTACCACGATGAGTGAGCCTCCTCCTTCCCTGTCTCATAAATGAGTTATTGTATATTCAAATGGATTATATATAACTTCAATAATTGATATTAGTTGTGTGCCTCATTGTGTCCTTCTTTCTTATGATTGGCAATCCACATGGTGATGTGCTTGGTCATATAAACCCCTTATTGAGCAACTCCTGTACCCGCTTCTTTATCTCTGCATTCTCGAAAGTTGATAACCTATACATTCCAATGTTAGGTAATGGAGCATCTTGATGTAAATAAATATCATGTACTATTTCCCGCTTGGGTGGCAGACCTTTAGGTTCTTGAAATAGAATATCATACTCTGAAACAACTTTAACTAAATCAGCTTTCTGTTTAGAATCACAGCCTTCAAATGCATTGGATTTATCAGGGTCCTTTGCTTTTACAACCATTAGTAAAAATTGCTTACTTGTATTCACAATTCTTTTCATCTGTCCTGAGTTTATGAGAGAATAGTTTCCTTTGAGTTTATGAGCTCGTACAATATATTCTATTCCATCTTTAGTGAGTTGATACTTATTCTCAGCTCTATAGAAAATAGCTTTTCTATCATACAAGTATGGACTTCCCAAAACAATACCACATATATCCAATGGAACTATATCTAATTCAACCTCATCTACAAATGTTGATCCATTAGCAAACCTAAGTTTACATTATCTCGTTACTTGCAGCTTTGTTTTATCACACACCCAACCTAATGGATATGGATTTTTATGAGGTTTTGTTTCTAATCCAAACTTCTTTACAATTGTTTCAGAAATCAACTTTACTTGTGATCCACTATCAAATAAAGTATCAATCTTATTGTGCTTGGAAATTACTCTAATATGAAAAAGCTCATTTCTTTCTCTCTCATTACTTTCATTATCAACAGATTGCGAAGAATTACTTGTGCATGCTTCAGAATCTTTACCTTTAATACTTGTGGCTGTAATTGTTGTTTCATCACCTAAATCTGACACCAAGTCCTTCTAAATAATAGCATCATTTTTTTCTCCTTTCTACCGAACCTCTTAGGTTTCCATTCTGGATGCAAAAACCAGCAGTGTGCCTCATCGTGTCCTTTCTTACAATGAGTGCATGAATGTTTATCCTTCTTTACATTGTTTGCTTTATTCTCCCTCCATTTTAGTTTCTTCTTTCCTTTATTCTTGTTTGCAGAATATTTAGATGATTTCCCAACGTCTGGGTTTACATTCTGACCTCTAGCCTCTAGATGTTTTGCTTGAACTGATACATCATCTAAGCTAGTGGGATTAAACATGAGTATAGTATGCTTTAAATAACTATGAAGACCACCTATATACTTCAATAAAGTCTCAGGTGAGTCCAAGGATATACCTAGAGTTAAAGCTCTTATTTTGAATTCCTGAGTATAACTCTATACACTCTGATGCTTCAATTGACGAAGCATTTGCCAACTCATCATTTCCTGTTGCATGTAAGCCAAAGGACAGAATTGATTTTTGATAGAAGAAACAAATTCATTCTAGGTAGAAATGATTTTACCATGTTTTTGCATATCAGCTTGTGTCTTGCCTTCCCAGCATACCAGTGCAATTCCTCCAAGTCGAAGGCTAGCCAGCTGAATCTTCTTCCTTTCTGAATCAATGTTTTGTACCTTGCAATATATATCAATTTGTCTTATCCAATTATATAGCTTCTCTGCATTAAGTTCTCCATCATAAATTGGCAAATCAAACTTCACATCTAATTTGATTAAAGAAGTTTCCTTCTTCTTCTTCTTAGAAGAGCTAGTGTTATGTGAAGAAGATGATGAGGATGATGAAGGTGATGATGGAGGAGATGGTGGAGGAGATGGTGGAGGATTCATTCCTCCTTTTCCTTTGTCTTCTTTGTCTGGTTTGGGTGTTGAAGTGCTTTCACCTCGACCCTTCTTGAACTCCAAATACATTTCTTCCACCATGGTTCGAAGTGTCTTAAAACTCTCTATACACTGAGATTCTGATCCCAATGGAGCTTCTTCTACCATCCTCCTCTTAGAAGAGACTCTTCCAATCTCTGGATTGGCTTCAACAAGTTCTCCTTGTCCTAGTCTAAGCTTCAATCTAGTTAGCATTCAAAATCCAGCACAAGCTTGTCTAACCTTAACAAAACCAAAACCAAAACCAAATTCTCTGATACCACTTGATCTGAAATGACATATTAAATCAAGAAAAAGGTCTTACATACTCATGTGCAGGAAAATGCCCATATTACTTAGTGCAACGAATCGAAAATAGTGCGAATAATATAGACAATGAACAGTTATAAAACATAATAGACACACATCAACACAGTCAAAATAATGAAGGAGTTCACCAGATCCCCTGGCTACGTCTCCCGGTCCAGCTTTCAGTGTCAACCTCTATATTATGTCTTTAAGAGTAGCTTATTACAAGTGTGAGCTCAAACAGAGTCTCAACACAACAGTGACAAAAACAACATGGATTCACTCGAAATCCTCGAGTCTAGCTGAGTACACAGCATCTCCTGCTTTCCCTCTGTCCTCTGCTTTATTTTTCTCTATGTCTTCTCCCCTCTCTTTGTCTGCCATAGAGTGGTTTTAAAGCCTCTCGGCCCTGTCTGTTCGCCTCCCTTTTCGGGCTCTCTATCTTCCGACCTCTGTCCCTTCATCTCCCTGCTGAGTGTTAAACAATCATTGTAATAACACTTAAGGCACAAGGCAGTTGTTTATAAACAGAAGGATCTTTGGGCGCAGGTGAGACTGACCGTCCGGCCTTCCTCCGACACAAATCCCTGAAATAATACATATTTGGTTCATATGTGGGAATAACAGAAATACATAGAAATCCTAACAAAATGCTTATTATCGGAACTCAAATCTTAAAGAACGGCACCTAAAAACTCTATAGGGTCCGCCTTGATCGCAATCGCAAGTTGCATTGGCTATGGGTCATAATCCCTTTGTATTTGGTTCCGATCCCATTCACCGATCGGTGCCATCGACCCATCGCATATCGCATGACCCACGGTCTTATTGGCATCACCCCTTTGCATTTTTGCGATGCGATATATCACAATCGCATATCACTGAGTCTTCAAGCCTGCGGTAAGTCCTTCTCTTTGGAAAATCCGCGATGCGATATGTAATCTCTATTGTTGATCTGCGCGCTCAATCATAGGTCCATATGTCATCGGTGATCACAAATCGCTTGAGGCTGAGTTTGATATGCCGCTGGCTTCCTATGATGCGATTTGATCTCATCTGTTGATCATGTGGATCCAACGGCTCTGGGGCATTCATGTTGCGCTTCTCTTTTTGCTTTGGATTTTGGGTTTTTCCGCCATTTTTTCACTTGTGCTATTAAATCAAATGAAGACTTTAGACTTAGAGGTTTTTATACAAGATCCATTTTGGATGAAAGTACCGCGCTGATGAGGTGCTGGAACCTGTCATCGCACTCGCACAGAAGTGTGCAGAAGGAGTCCAGTTTAATTGGTTAGACTACCTTCACAAAGAGTTCTTGGCGAACTGCTGCAAAGCGCAAGAGTAAAGAAAGACATTCCACTACGCATCGCTCTTGCTGTCGATTGTGGTGGTAGTGTGGGAGCTACCAGAGGACATCCAGTTCCCTTCGGTCATGCCAGACCTTCCTGAAGCAGTGAAGTATGCTTCGCTGTGGGCAACCAAGGACTGCAGCGAGTTCAGGATAGCAATATCTTCTGGATCTTGATGGAAATGAATATCAGGATGGCCATCAATCGCAAGCTATGATTCTCACCAACTGTGTACGCTAACCTGCAGAGCTATGCCAAGTTTAAAGCTGATTTCCATCGAATATCAATCAGGGCGCAGAAGGACCCTGTGCAGAAGTGGTACAACTTACCGTATCTGGCCACAGATGATGCCATCGATGTGGTGCTTGATCAATGGCCAACGGAGTGGCGCACTACCATGGACTTAGCGGTGGGTGGAAGCAAGTCCACCATGCAGAAGAAGAAGGAGGAGGCCAAGCTGAAAATGGCATAACTAGTTGAGAAGAGGAAAAAGGAGGCCACTGAAAAGGCCCAGGCAGAGCAAGTAGGAAAGGAGGCAGGAAAATAAATAGGTGGCACAGAGTGGGGCTCTGATAAAGGCACGCAGTCACCTTCACCCGAGACCGAAGAGGAAGACACAGAGCAACACGACGCGGACCCTCAAGAGATGTCCGGCCACATTAAGCGCCCAAGAGAGTTGGAGAAGGGAGGGTTCAAAAAGAAATCCAAGGTGACCAAGACCTTGCTATACCCTATCACATTGACAAAGGGTGACTTACATGATATCGATGACATAATCAGAGATGTCACCGCAAAGGCCCTACAACAATTTGAATAGCAATAGCAGATCATACTAGGGGCTATCCAAACCAGGTTGCAGGAGTTGCAGAACTGCGTGCAAACTGGTACAGTTTATACAACACTGTCAACTCCAAGTTTGTACGAACCCCGGGTCGATAAAGTAATGTTGTTAGCCCCAAGAGTTGTAGCACTCTTGCTGCAATACTGGTGCTCATCAATTTTTGGTGTCGTTGCCGGGGAGGTGTCTGAGTAATATGTGATTACTACTTTCTTTCTTCCATTTATTGTCTCTGATGTTTATCTATTAGTTTCATTTCTGCAAAAGTAATTTAGTTTTCTTTCTTTTCCATTCTGCATTATTTGCTTTCCTTTACATTCTGCAAGTAAGATTTCATTCAAGAAATTATTTTTTATTCAGTCAATTAGTTTTCATTCAGTCTACAATTTCAATTCTACAATTATTTTCAAAGCTTGAAAAAAACACAAAAAAAAACAAAAACACCTCTTTCATGCCTCGTAGGAATAGGGATAACTTAGGGAAATTTTTTCCAAATACCCCCACTGCTTCAAATAGGCAACCTTCCCTCTTCTTCGATGGTTGTGAATTGGAGGAACCCTTAGGTGAGAAACCAGAGATATTTGAAGAGCCTATAGGGGGAGAAGAAGATGAAGAACCCATTCCAACTAACCCAATGGCTGAAAATAGAAATGACAGAGGAAATAGAGAAAGATTTGAGGGTGCCTTCCCCATCAAGGAAGCTAATGGGGATACTAGGATGAATAATGTAAGCCCCTCTCCCATTCCTCATTTCCATGGCCTGACCTCAGAAGATCCAAACACTTTCTTGTTTGAGTTTGATATTATATGCAGAACCTATGATTACACCAATGATAAGCAGAAGTTGAAACTATTCCCATCCACTCTCAAGGATGCAGCTTTGCATTGGTTCATGGGTTTACCTAGGGATAGAATCACAACCTAGGCTCAAATGCAGTAAGCCTTCAACAACAAGTATCAAGACTACTGCAGGTCTAAAGACACTAAAGAGGAAATTTTTAGGATGACCTTAGGGCATGATGAATCCCTAGAGGATTATGAAGAAAGATTCCAGCTTAGCTACAAAAGGGCCAAGTGCACACTTGACCCTGAGTCACTAAAGCTAGTTCTACTTAGAGGGGTAAGGGAATATCTTATGGATACCCTAAACTTGCTAGTAGGAGGGGACATATACTAGTTACCCTATGAGGATATCAATATTGTCTTTAGAAACCATTCTAAGGCATCTAGGAAAAAGGGTAGGGGTAGTCAACCTATGGTCATTCAATCCTCTTCCAATACATCCATCAAGCGTGAAATTGGAAACATGCTGAAAGATTTCAAGAATGAGAAGCTACAAAACCTTGCCCTACAGATGGACACTATGCAAATTAAGAGAAAATAGGAGGAAGCAGAGAGAGACTTAACCATTTTCTTCCCTAGATGCACAAGGAGGCACCTTAGGAATGAATGTCCATTAGACCTGATTGAAGTCTACTCAGTCTGTGAAGAAAACCACTCCACGGACAAGTGCCCTTCTCTGCCTGGACTAAAATATGTATATCAGGGAGATGAAGGGGTGATTGAACAACTCTACTACATAAATCAAAGGAGACCTCATAGGCCTCGACCATACCAGCAGGGCATGCAAGGGTCATCCCATGCATATTACAACCCCAACCAGACCACATCCATTCCCTCTTAGGGGGGCCCTTCTCATCCTTCTTGGTCTACACCTCCTCCTTGGTCCTTTCCACCTCAGTATCATTCCCAGATGACCAAACAGTCATTTTAACCATATGCTTCGCTGCAGCCTCAGTGGAATGCATCGCCCCAGGGGTGGAGACCCCCATACAACAATGCTCCATCTTTATTGCCTTCACCACCTGCTCAACCACAACTTTTAAACCCTGCTCCACCTAAACAACCCCAGATGCCTGCCCAGCCAATTCCGAACCCGAACAACAGACAGGCACAACAAATATACAGTGGAGAGACATCCCATCTTGCTTATGTTGTGTAGATTCAAGAAATCAACCTGATATTGGGGAGAGTACTCCTAAACAACCAACCTCTATCTCCAGCTAGGGAGAGTGAGGAAGAAAGAGAGGAAAGCATGCTTAAATCAAATCCACCACCCTTTCCTGAGAGATTAACCCAACCAATCCAACCTACCCCAGAAGAGACTGAACTTCTAGGAGAATTGAAAAATCTATGTGTCAAAATTCCACTTATCCAAGCTATAAAAGATGTACCTATTTACAACAATTTGGTTAAGGAGAAGTGCTTCAAACATCCAGGGAGGTGAAAAATATATGCCCCTACCATTAATGTCATTAGACAACTGTCTGACTTAATGCTGGGGCGGGTAATCTATCCAAAGTATTTGGACCCTGGAAGCCCTGTAGTAGATGTGCACATCAATGGCACCATTGTCACACACACTTTTATTGATCTTGGGGCTGCCATTAATGTGATGACCAAGGACACCATGCTCAAGCTCAACCTCCATGGTTCATTGAGAAAGACCACAATGGTCCTGCAACTAACCCTTGAGGGGATTGTGGAGGATGTGATGGTCTCTATTGACTCTTTCGAGTACCCTGCAAATTTCCTAGTTCTCCAACCGAATTCCAAGCTTACTGGTTACCCTCTCATCCTTGGGAGGCTTTGGTTAGCCACTGTCGATTCCTACATTAGCTGCAGGGCTGGAAATATGACTATCAAATTTGGGCATATGTCTAAGCAGCTAGTCCTATTCCCTCCTGCTCAACCATATTTAGAACATGACTTACCTTTATGGTTGGAGGATGAGGAAGAAGATGAACTTTATTCAGCCCAACTCTATACCTTAGAAACAACCTTGGGGGGAGGACAATAGGATGAAGATGATTTGATTGAACACATACTCCAAAGTCCAACTCCCAACACATTTTCCTTAGAAGAAGTAGTAAAGGAAACCCAAAACAACCATCATATTGATCTATGCTTAGCTGATTCAAACCCTACCCATGTCAAAACCATAGAATTTAGCCCTGAGAGAACTTTGAAAATCAACCCATCTCTTTTTGTACACCAAGAACAAAAGTTGTGCAACATGCTAAAGGAACATCTGGATGTCTTTGCTTGGAGTTACAAAGTAATGAAGGGAGTGCACCCCTCAACGTGTACTCACCACATTTATATCAAAGAAGGTTGAAAACCAGTCCAACAACCCCAAAGTAGAATGAATCCAGCTCTCAAGGATATAGTCAAAAAAGAACTGCAAAAGCTGCTAGATGCAGGATTCATTTACCCTATCTCAGACAGTGAGTCTGTCTCTCCTTTGGTGTTGGTTCCAAAGAAAAACGGTAAGTGGGGGATTTTTGTTGATTATAAAGAGTTAAACAAAGTCACAAAGAAGGACCATTTCCCTCTACCTTTCATTGACCAAGTGCTAGATGACCTGGCAAGGAAAAAGTTTTTCTCTTTCCTAGATGGGTTTAGCGGGTACAATCAAATCCAGATTAGCCTGGAAGACTAGGATAAAACCACCTTCACTTGTCCTTGGGGTACTTTCGCCTATAGGGTCCTTCCTTTTGACCTATGTAGTGCCCCTGCCACTTTCCAGAGAGCAGTCCTCAGCATCTTTGCAGAGCTAGTCCATGATGCAGTAGAGATTTATATGGACGATTTTACACCCTATGGGTGTCATTTACAGGAGGCTCTATCCAACTTAGGTAAGGTGCTAAAAAAATGCATTGAAATGAACCTATCCCTTAGTCCCGAAAAATGTGAGTTCTCGATGACTGCAAGGACTGTGCTAGGTCATTCAATATCCCAGAAAGGACTGCAAGTGGACCCAAACAAACTAGCCATCATCCAAAGGGTCTCACCCATGTAAAAGTAGAGAGATGTGAGAAGTTTTCTAGGTTTAGTTGGATACTATCGGAGGTTTATAAACGACTTCAGCAAGTTAGCTTCTCCTTTATTCGGGCTGGTGGCCAAAGACTTTTAGTTTGTATGGTCAAAACATTTTCAAGAGGCCCTGGACACCCTGAAGGACAAGTTGACCACTGAACCTATTCTCTGAGGCTCAAATTGGTCCCTTCCTTTTCATATAAATGATGATGCTTTACACAATTATAGGAGAAGCTCTAGACTAGATAGATGACAAATTTCCTTATGCCATTTACTTTATCAGTGAGAATCTGTCAAAGGTCAAACTGAACTACACAGTGACCAAAAAGGAGCTCCTGGCTATTGTGCATTCATTGAACCAATTTAGGCATTACATTACATGTTATTGAACATTTATACATACTGACCATGTTGCAATTAAATATTTAATGAATAAACCTGATGTGAATGCCCAGATTATTAGATGGTTACTTTTATTACAACAGTTTGATCTAACTATTGTTGATAATCCTAGCAAGGAAAATGTTGTTGCAGATTTTTTGTCCAGATTAACTTTGCCTACAGGGGAGGAAGGAATGATTGATGATCAGTTACCAGATGAACACTTATTCGCCATTTGAGTTCTCTCTCCATGGTTTGCTGACATAGCAAACTATTTGGTGACTGCACAGTTCCCACCGAATTTGTCCTCCAAAGAGAAAAGTAAGATTGTAAGGAAGATCACCCCATTCACTTGGATTGGGGGCAACCTCTTCAAACTAGGCCCGAATCAAATCCTAAGAAGATGTGTCAGGAAGGAGGAAGTCTTTGACATCCTTCTGACCTGTCATGATGAGCCTTGTTGCGGTCACTTTGCAGCCAAGAGGACAGCATTCAAGGTGTTACAAGTTGGTTATTATTGTCCCACTCTTCATCAGGATGTGAGAAGGCATACTAATCAGTGTGATCGGTGCCAAAGGATGGGAAAGCCTACTCCAAGGGATGAAATTCCTCTGCAACCTCAAGTGACTTTCAAGCCATTTGACAAGTGGGGAATGGATTTCATTGGACCTATTGACCCTCCTTCTAAGCAAAAGAAGTACATCATTGTGTGCACTGACTATTTGACTAAATGGGCTGAAACCAAGGCAATCAAGGTAGCAACAGAGGAGAAGCTGGTTGAGCTCTTAAGGGAAAATGTATTTTACAAGTTTGGGTACCCTAGAGAACTGGTCACTGATCAAGGCAGACAGTTTACATCCAACATGATCGAAGACTTGTTAATCCATCACAATATCAAGCATAGAACCTACACTCCCTATCACCCACAAGCTAATGGGCAAGTGGAGGTGACCAACAAAGCACTGGACGGCATTCTGACCGAAGTGGTTAGCAACAACAGAAAAGATTGGGTAGATAGATTAGTTGAGGCCACCTGGGCCTACAATACCACCTGGAAGACCACCACTGGATTCACACCCTATGAGTTGGTCTATGGGAAGAAGGCCCTATTGTCCATTGAATTTGAGTACAATACATTGAGGATGGTAGCTCAACTAGATCTATATCTCAACAATGCAAAAAAAGAGAGATTGCTCCAGTTGAATGGGTTAGAGGAGTTCAGAAAGCAGGCCCTCCTACACACAAAGGTGACTCAAATTCAGAGGAAGATCTGGCATGACAAGAACATCAAGGACAAGAAATATCAAGAAAGTGATTGGCTGTTGTTATATGATTCTAGATATAAATACTTTAAGGGCAAGTTAAGGACTAGATGGTTAGGGCCTTATGTCATAGAGAAATGTCATGATAATGGTTCATTGCAGATTAGAACCATAGATGCGGAGGCCATTCCTTTACTTGTAATGGGCACAGATTGAATGTTTACAAGAGGCCATTGTCAAAGCAAGAGTTCATTGATGGTATCAGCAAAACAGTGATGGTGGTGGAGCAAGTCTCAGCTCCTACCTCAGCAAGTCATTGAGAGAAAAAAAAAATAAGGAGACTCGGTGAAAACCTTCATGAGGCATTTAAGTCCCACTGGTTAGTTGAAAACATCTTGAGGTGAACCAATGGTGTCAAAAAAAAAAAAAGATCTCTAGGTGAAAACCTCTCTTGAGGCGCGCAGGGCAAGCAACTAGGATGAAAACCTCTTGGAGGTAGACTAGTTGTTTTCAATAAAAATAAATAAATCAAAAAAAAAAAATTTATGAAAATATTGTTTGCAAGTCAGTAGGAGGACGATCAGAGCAACAAAAGAGAACCAAAAGGGACATTTTCATCTCATTTTTTTATTTCTCCATTCATTATCCTTCATCATTCCTTCCATTTTTTCCACTCATTTGCCTCAGTTTGCAAGGGTTCTATGTTTTCTACAGGATTCCCTAAAAACCTATAGGACGATCCTGTAGGAATTACAGTGGCTCGGGAATCCTAAAAGTAGTAACCCTAGAGCAAGGGGATGACCTACCCATATAAAAAAAAAAAACCCTACTTCACCATCTCATCACCATACCTCTCTCCACCATGATCACCCCTGCATTCATAAAAAAAGTCAGTTTTCAAAAAAATTACAGTTTTCAAGAAAAACACAAAGAAAAGAGGATGAAGACAGAGAGTAGGGGGACAACACCTAAATTTTATTTTCCTCATGCAAAAATCCCTAGAACCATTCTCTGCCCATGTCAGCCATCCTCTGGTTCCAACAATAGAAAATGATTAAAAATTTGGAGGGAGAAGCAGCTACAGGACATCCTGTATGAAATCTTGTAGCAGCCTATCCCACAAAACAGAAATCACAGGTTGTAGTCAGCTTCAAGTATGGAAGATCCAAAGGTAGAAGAGGGTCCTCTAGAGCCTAGCAGCACCATCATCATCATCATCATCAACAGCTATTATCTGCACATCAAATAAAATCATCAATGGACAATGAAAGAAAGGAGAAAAGCATATGCAGCCAACACACAACACATAATTCATTTCTTCAACAAACTTCATCAAGGCATCATTACCACATGTAAGTAACTCGATTCCACTCTCTCATTAGCATAATGTGATAAAAAGATGTAAAAGTTGTGAAAGAGTTGGTTTATAAGTGAAAGGTGGCTAGTTAACTTGGCCACCTTTGTTTAGTCAATGAGGAGAAAGAAGCTAGTCCTCACACACGCGACAACAATCAAGTCAAGGAAAAGAAGGATGAGGTCGAAATTAGTTAAGTTGCAGATGCCTAAAGTGGGAGTTGATTACGAGGTGAGGAGAATGATGATGTGGTAGTGGGACCAACGGTCCAAAAATAGATATTCGTACCTCAGCTTCTAGCACACCACCTCACTCAAATCACCCATATGAGGAAATAAATGTTGATCCCCATGCATAGAAGCATTCACATTCTTGAGGCTCACACTAGCAAAGTTGCTCTCGACCCTCAAGCAGTTTACATGAAAGGTAAATTTCATTTTTTTCCTGCGCAGGACCACCTATAGGATACAGTCTAGCACCTACAGGATTGGCAATGAGTAGCTTCAGAAGGGAAAAACAGAGGGTGGCTTCATCAAGCAGTGTTAAGGAGGTAGGCTCTACATTTCCCAACATTTTTCCAAGTGAAAGGAACATAAAAAATATTCTAGTTTGTTGAAAGTGATTACAGCATAAGGGAATTGTATACACATAATTTTCATTTACATTTCCTCCTTCATTAAAATTTTCATCAGAAATATACGCTCCTCCATACATCAAAGAAAATGACTGGGGGTTTAATAAAATGGAACCCATCAACACAGTGAGAATTCATCAGCACCCTCCTGTGCTAGAGATATTCACAAGGCACAATTGGATGGGTTTCTTTGAGAAATTGAGGGGGTATGATGATGAAGTAGCCAGAGATTTTTCTCTCTCCCTCATTCCACTAACTAGGACCCATGCCACTATTGTGGTGAGAGGATTATCCATAGAGCTCACCCTTGAAATCATAGGCAGAATTACCACACTTCCCTTAGGAGTGCCTTGGAGAAAGGATGACAAGGGAAATAGCCAAACTGCAAAGAAGAAATTGTTTTTAGAAGGATAGGAGGCCATGGAAGACAAAAATGAAGTGAGAAGAGAAATCCTACCCTATCCTCAGAATTCCTATCACATGGGCAATTTTCATAGACATGCAGATAGAGGAGGATATAAAATCCCTTGAATATGACAAGATCCCTACTGCCAGTGAAAGGGATGAAGAAGAAACTAAAAAAGATCAAGAATACATAGAGGGGGATGAAGAGGAAATAGATCAGGAATAAGAGGAAGAAAAAGAGAAGGAAAGTGGTGAAGAAAGAAAAGAAGATGCAAAGGAGGAAACTGATGAACATAGTGAGGAACTAGAGGGAGAAGAAGAGGAGAAAGACAAAGATGAGAGGGGGAATGGAATAGAGGAGGCAGAAGACAAGGAGGAAACATCGAGGATATCTCTAGAACCTACTGAGAAAGAGGCAACAACTGCCCTCACTACCCTTAGTACCGCTATCAAACAAAAAGGAAAAAGATAGAGACAAACTCCATTGTACTTTAGGACAAGAAAAAGAACAACAATAAGGCAAGGAAAACCTCAAACTCCCACCAAGGTTCCTATTGTTATTGAAGACTCACCTAAACAATCGGAGAATATGGCCCCTCTTATGAAAACTCAAGGAGAAGGATCCTCAGGACTAGCCTCCCCCAAGTCTCCTATCACTTATGTGAGAAGGCCTATGACTAGATTTTCCTCATCCAAAGGAAAAGGCATCCTACAGGATACACAGAAGGACCTACAGGAAGTAGAGGCAATTCTACAAGAAACTCTGCTAAACCTATACGATACTCAGAAATTAGATAAAGAAGGGAGTGTGCAATAAGAAAAAAAGAAAGAGGACCTAGAGCTAATGGAACCTAGTCCTCAACCTAACCTTGACTCCTACTACAGGTTTATTGAAGGGGGTAGGGTCATTCCACAAAAAAAAGTCATCCCATTATTCTTTGAGCTTGAGAAAGAAAGAGCGAGAACACATATGTGGATGCATATTGCCAAGTCCAAGGAAGTGGATAACATAGGTCACATGGAGGAAAAGCTTAAAGATATGGGCAAAGAACTGAGCAGCATGAGGGATAGAGAGGCAACGATGAAATCTCAATTGGAGGCAGAAAATGCATGGTTAAAAGGACAACTAAAAGAAAGAGAGGATCAATTACAATCTACCCTTAGAGGCAATATAGTGCAGGATGCTAGCTAAGTCCTATGCATTATACCTTAAGGAACAGTGGTTGCAGTTCCAAATCAAGACCCTAGCACAGAGAGGCACTATGCCCTTCTAGGATTATAGACAGGTCATTGATCTTTGTGATAAAAGCACATGGAGGATAGGGCTAAACTATCTGAGTTCTACCTACATAACCTAGCCTTGATAGATCTAAATGTATGGGACCCTAATGCAAAACTAGGGGATTTAT
Organism: Pinus taeda; assembly: GCA_000404065.3. NCBI lineage: Eukaryota > Viridiplantae > Streptophyta > Pinopsida > Pinales > Pinaceae > Pinus > Pinus taeda. Next base: position 27,889 of record APFE030910528.1, on the reverse strand, counting down.
AGTTGATGGCTTTGGCATCATGGATGAACCATGAGGAAGAAAGGGTTGTTTAAATGAAGAAAATAATGGCAAGGGAAGAAACAGAGCCTCTCATGATTAGAGTTGATTAATCAAATCCAATGGCTATCATCAGCACACATAACTTAATAGCAAACGACCCTCAACTTGCACCCATGTATCTTGCTACCCAAGGACAAGAAATTACACATTTTGAGGATATGTTCAGGTTGTTAGGGGATGACAGCATGCAAGCTTGCCAAAGGAAATGGAATACTTTTCCCTATAGTTTGAAAATCAGAGAGTACCATTCTCCTCAAAGAATGAGAGAAGCACTAAATAGGACACCCATGTACAAGCAAACCCTCCAAAGATTCAAACTCAATTGGATTGGCTTGAGACTCAGTCCACCACTGCTCTTAGGGATGTTATAAGAAAGGAAGGAAGAGGAAGAAAGAAAGTAGTGGGAGGAGATAGAAAGGAAGGCAGGATTCTATGCATAGGAAGAGGAAAATACAATAGAAGCATAGGATGTCAGGGACGCCACTAGAGCTATGAAAGACATGGATATTGTTTGAGTTGATCAGAGGATGAGCAACACTTTCAATAGGGGGGTGATGATGAGCCTCATCATTGGGTAACTATATGGACCTTAATTCACCTCCTAGCTTAGTCAAATCAACTCTTCTCACAAAATTAGTACATATTTTGATTGTATTTTGTTTAATGAGATGAGTCAAAGTGAGATATTATGCCTAGTGGACTAATGTGAATTGAATGCAGGTTTGTGAAAGAAAATCATGGATTTTTGGCTAATTAAGGGTTGGAACTTGAATGAGACAAGGAGGAGAGATTGTAGGAGGTAGATCATCCTCATTTACTCCTCCCTTATTTGAATATTCCTCCATCAATCACACTAGCTCGGAGTACAAGTAACCAAGTCATGGAGATCAAAAAGGCAGTCGAGCAAGTGACTGTCAAAGAGCTAGTTTATCTCTAGTTTGGGAGCCGAGCATCCCTATATTTAAGGAAGTCATTGGAGACTTCAGTTGTATAAATAAAGAGGCATAAGGCCTCATTAGGATTCGAATTTTTGCTGTAAAAATACTAGTCATTTAAAAGTTCAAGACTTGTGGAAGACATTGCAATGTAATTTTCTGTTTTGATAATGAGAATGAGCATTTCCTTGATCCAACACTGATTTCACTGAGAGGGCTAAAGCTTTTGGGTTAGGGCCCAACCCTAATAAAAGAGGCTCCTCTTCTTGTATTTGTATGCTTATATTGATTTCATAGATTAATGGTTGAATTGTCTTTAGAATTATTTCATTGCAAGTATTGTAGATCTGATTAGTTTGCTTCCATTTGTGCTTTAATTTAACAGTAGTTTAGAAGAGATAAAGAAACATCAAAAAGCTATCAATAGGTGGTTTTGGCCTCACTCCTTCCTTCAGGGATCATGGTTTGAGGAAAGAACTCCTATGCAGCCCCAAAAAGACAGAATTCTAGTCTCTCATGGAATTTAAGGTTTTTTGTACTTAGGCCAGCATTTAATCATTTTGCAAGAGTGGGATTTAGTTATCATTTCTTCTATCTTCAATCTTACATTATATCTCATCTTGTTCCATCTTATTCTGCAAGTTTTCCTCATGCATAAAGTAAGCAGTTAGACCATGAAATTATGTTTTCCTAGATCATTGAAATTCTTCTTGTTTACATGAATTTTGGGTAAATGTCAATGTTTGATGCAGCATAGGTGTTTCAGAAGTACATAGAGATTTCATAGTCAGCAACCTCATTCCAACTTCATCCATCCATGATCATTCTTTTCTTTCACTAAAACCCTCACCAATTTCATCATTTCACAAGGAAACTTCTCCAAGCTTGTTGAGTAAATCCAACCATCTCCCAACCTTGGTTTTGAGTTCTGAAGTAGTCTTAGGCACTCCCTTGCCTCATTCCATCCACCAACCACCTTCCCTAAACCTTCCATCACCTTTAGCACCCATCCTTTTGCTCTCAGATGTATCCTGTAGAAATACAGGGGATCTTGTAGGTTTTCAGGATATCTTGTAGAACGCATTATGACATCCTGTAGGTTTTCCTGTAGTGACCTGTTTTTAGGCCGAATTGAGGGAAAAGCCTCTAGGAAGCTAGAAAATGTCACCTACTAGTCTCCCCAACCTTCTAACCATTTTTTGTTCTCTTGACCTGCGAGAAGATACCAGCATACCAAATATCCGAAGAAATATACCGAGAACACAGAACAATAAGAAATAACAACATTTATTTTATTATTCAGAATTGAAAGCAATGTTCACTTGCCTCTTCGAGGGGGAAACCTCCAATAGAACTGGGCTCAATTAGAAAATAAGACACGATGCTCCTCGAGGGTATTCTCTATCCTTTATATAGGATTCGTACATGCAATACCATGGGTTAGTACCATGGTTCTTATTAATACCATCTATCTAATACCATGGCCCATTTGAAACTAACTGTGGTCCCTTCTTTACATGTGGGTCAACCACTTACAATTATTAATTTGGGCTTTATTGACTCTTTAACTAACTATAACTATGACTCGACGCTATTACATAAATAAGGGGATTAGGATTGGGCCCTAACATGCCCTCCCCCATAAAAATAGCCTTGTCCTCAAGGCTAAAGATGCTGAAACTGTTGAAGAATAGTGGCTGGTTCCCAGGTCGCATCTTCTAGAGAGGTGTCTTTCCATTTGATGAGGAATTCCTTGATCGTGCAGCCGCTCAGGTACCTTTCTCGCGTGTCAAGAACCTATTCCGGTTGGAGCTAGATTGAACCTTCTTCATCCAATTCTAGTAGACTGGTTTGAATTCTACAATGGTTCCCCACCACTTTCTTGAGGCATGAGACATGGAATATGGGATGAACTTTTGTAGTGGGTGGCAAGGCTATCTTGTACGCGACTTCTTTGATGCGCTGAAGTATTTGATATGGTACGTAGAATTTTGGAGATAATTTCTTACAACCCTTGTCTTTGAGTGATGTTTGCTTATATGGTTGCACCCTCAAGAATACTTGATCCCCTTCTTGAAATTTGCGCTCTGAACGATGTTGGTCTTCCCTTTTCTTCATGCGATTTTGAGCTTGATGGAGATTCTCTTTGAGGTGGGCCAGCATGGTTGTGTGGTTCTATAGGAGTTGATCCACTGCTTGTACCTTCGATCATCCCTGGATATAAGAAGTAGGTGAAGGAGGAAGTTGACCATAAACTGCTTCATATGGAGTCATTTTTGTGGTGGCATGATAATTAGTATTATACCACCATTCGACTAGAGGTAACCACTGTACCCATAGATGTTGCTTTTCTAAAGTGAAACACCTGAGGTAGGTCTCTAGACATTTGTTGACTGCTTCAGTTTGACCATCAGTTTGGGGATGATAGGAAGTATTGAGTTATAGTTGTGTACCATGTAGCCTAAAGAGTTCCTGCCAAAAGTTACTGGTGAAGATCGGGTCACGATCAAACACAATGGAAGTGGGCATGCCATGTAATTTGAATATCTAGTCCATGAAAGATTGAGCCAACAAAGCTGGTGTAAAAGGGTGGGGTAGGGCGCAAAAATGAGCATACTTAGAAATTCTATCTATAACCACCATGTTGGTTGACTTGTTGCCTAACTTCGCAAAACCCATAATGAAATCCATAGAAACCTCCATCCAGATTGAGGCCAGGATGGGCAATGGCTATAATGTGCCTAGGGATTTGACTGTTTCTCCTTTGTGGCACTGACACATATCACACTTAGCTACAAAAGTAAGAATGTCCTCTTTCATGCCTGTCCAAAAGAATGAACGTTGAGTGCAAGCATAAGTCTTCTGAAAGCCGGAATGGCCTGCAGTGGGAGATGAGTGCAACTCCACCAAAATGCGACTTTTGAGGGTGGATGTTGGTGATATCACTACTTTTTCCTTGTAGCAAAGAATCTCATCCTGCCAAGAGTAGCCTGCTGTGGAATTTGGATCTGCTTGCAATTTACTAATGAGTTGGGAGAGCACAGGATGTGACAACCATTCCTTGTGAACCTCTTCAATCCACTCTGGAATGGGAAGAAAGATTGCTTGTAGGGTGCTTTCCTCCTCAAATTGGCGTGATAAAGCATCAACTACGACATTTTCGCGCCCTTTCTTGTAAATTATCTCATAATCATATCCCAAAATTTTGGCTAGCCATTTATTTTTTTGTGGTGAGGATAGGTGTTTCTCCAAAAAATATTTAAGGCTTTCATGGTCTGTGCGGATTTGGAAACGCTGCCCCAATAAGTATGGTTAGCAGGTATCCACTGCATGTAAGATAGCCATCATCTCCTTCTTATAGGTAGATTGTCCCAGATTTGTCCCACTTAGTTGTTGGCTAGTGAAGGCCAAGGGTCGACCTTCCTACATTAAGACAACCCCAATACCGTACCTGAAGCATCACATTCAATCACAAAACATTTGGTGAGGTCTGGTAGTGCCAATACTGGAGTGGAACACATGACATGTTGGAGAGCTATAAATGCCTGTTGTGCTTCATCATTCCAGAGGAATGAATTTTTCTTGAGGAGGTGAGTGAGGGGTCTAGTAATGCGACCTTAATTGTGAACAAATTTGCGATAGTAGCTGGTGAGACCCAAAAATCCTCTCAAGCTCTTCAAGGTCTTCGGTTGAGGCCAATCCTACATTGCCTAGATATTTTTGGGGTCCACAGTGACACCTTCACGCCCCACAATGTGGCCCAAATACTCAACTTCTTCCATGCCAAAAGAGCACTTGGACATCTTGACAAATAATTTATGCTTTCGGAGTAGTTGCAAGAGTGGATCTACATGCTGAAGATGTTTTTCCCAGGTGAGGCTATAGATGAGGATGTCATCAAAGAAAACAAGGACAAATTTTCTGAGATATGGTTTGAGCAAGTGATTCTTGAGGCCCTGAAAAGTGGACGGGTCATTACAGAGACCAAATGGCATGACCAGGAATTCATAATGGCCTTCATGAGTTCAGAAAGTAGTCTTTGGAATGTCTACTTCTTTCATGCAAATTTTGTGATAACCTGAGCGAAGGTCGAGCTTAGTAAAGAATTGAGCCCCATTTAGTTCATCCAGCAAATCATCAACAACCGGGATGAGAAATTTATCTTTGACTGCCAGCTTGTTGAGGGCCCTAAAGTTTGGACACATATGCCATTCCCCATCTTTCTTGAGCACCATGACCAGAGGCAATGAATAAGGACTAATGCTAGGATGAATGATACCTGCTTCCAGGAGTTCCTTGATGATTTTTTCAATTTCATTCTTTTGGGCGAAAGGATATCTATATGGGTGCACATTTGGTGGTTATGCCCCTGGGACCAAAGTAATACTATGATCATGTTCCCCTCTCAAGGGTGGAAGCACTTGAGGCTTGTCAAAGACCGGCATATGGTTTTTTAAGACCTATTGCATCTTAGGATGAATATGAAGAGAAGTGGGTTCAAAGGCCTGGATGGTATTAAATTGGGCTATAACTCCATGGTGGCCCTTTTTTAACAATTTTTCCATTCTATGTGAGCTGATGATAGAGGGAGCACCTGCCTGGAGTCCGCGGAGGGTATATGTGTGGTTACTCTGCTTAAAGCTCATATATAACTCCTGAAAATCCATTGTGATTAGGCCAAGTGTGCGGAGCCATTCAACACCCAAGACAATGTCACACCCACCCATGTTGATGGCAAACATGTGGGTCTTTAGGTGATAATCCCCCATTTGAAGTTTGACATTTTCACAACGGCCTTCACATTTCATTGTCTCCCCATCAGCAATCTGGACTTGGAAATTAGAGACGACTCTCACAAAACAATGCACTGCTTCAGCGACTCTTTGATGGATAAAGTTATGCATACTGCCACTATCTATCAAGACTACTACAGGGTGATGCTTAATAAAACCTATGATTTTGAGAGTTTGGGGAGAAGAAATCCCTACCAAAGCATGAAGCGAGATAAATGGTTCTTCAGGTGTAGCTGGGAGCTCATTGTCCGGCTCGTTGTCATCATCTTCCTCCTCTGGTGCCTCAAATGGTGGGCCTTCCTCAGATGAAATATGATTAGTAGCATCAATTTGAAATAATTTGGGTTCCTTGTATTTATGCCTCGGGGAGTATTTCTCATCACAGTAGTAACACAATCCTTGTTTTATTCTTTTCGCCATTTCCGCTAGTGACACCTTTTGAAACTTAAGTGTTTGGGTAGAGCTCAGAGCTTGAGTGGGGTGACCCTTGGCTATGAACTTTGGACGAGTCGACTAGGCCGCTAATGCGCATTCTACTTCACGAGCTATCGTGCAAACTGCTAGCCATGAGATTGGGTGTTGCAATCGGACGTGGGCTTGTATGGTGTCTTTGAGGCCACTAACAAAACATTCCAAGTAGAATTCATCTCCTAGACCTCCTATGAGGAAGGTTAATGCTTCAAAGGCTTTAATATATTCTTGCATTGTGCCTGTCTTTCAGAGCTTAGTAATACGACCCAAAAAGTTAGATTCATGGTTAAAGCGATTAGAAAGGGATTTTGAGAATAACGACCAAGTCACTGGCCTTCCATAGAACCGTTGATGCCACTACCACCATTGCCATCTTTCTTGGTCCAAGTACAGTCTTCCCACACTTAGCTTAGTTGCATCATCTCTGATGCGATTCAATGTGAAATATTGCTCCATTTGTGCTAGCCATGTGGCTGGATGAGAGCCATCAAATTTATACATATCCAGCTTGGGTGGTCGAGGCTGGGACTGTTGGTGGTTACCATAGAAGTGAAGAGAATGGCTAAACTCGCCCTCAAGGTTTTCATTAAATTCATATGCCTCTGATTGTTCCCCCGATTTACCCTTTGTGAGTGTGTCCTGTAAGTTTTGGATCTACTTCGTTAATGCCTCCAATTTGTGTTCAAGGGTTTCTATATTCTCATTGGCCATCGCTTGAGCTCTGGTTTCTACCATGCATAGATCCGGTGCACTTTGTCGTTACTGAAAAAAATATTTGGGACCACCCGAATTTTTTTACGCTTACAAGTGAATGGTACCACCTTGCTCAGTTCGTCGACCTGATTCTTATGGGCTAAGTCTCCTATAAGCGTCTCGGGAGGGTCTCAGACTCCTGCTACTGCAGTATTTTTTTTTTTACTCTGAAAGGAATTTTACTCCTCGCTTAGGAATACTGCAGTAGCCGATTCCCAGAAAAGTTAATTTTGCCCAATGCCTTGCGAGAATCATGCCCAGGTATAGGAACCACACAAATAGTCAGATCTATCAGCGAAACCCTCAATTGCAAAGTATGAGTAGGAATGTGGTAGTGATCGAACCCCGGCTGCTAGATCTGAATGGTGGATCTGATAGATCTGATTGGTGAATCTGATAGATCTGAATGGCGGATTTGATAGATCTGAATGGTGGACAGATCTCGTGGTTTAAAGACGTCGGAACATGTCTCTAGCCAAAAACAAATCTGCTAAAAATGGGGATCCCACCGGCCCTGGAAAGTGCTCTAATACCACTTAGTATGCTCTTGACCTACGAGAAGATACCAAAATACCAAATATGTGAAGAAATATACCCAGAACACGGAACAATAAGAAATAACAGCATGTATTTTATTATTCAGAAAGGAAAGCAATGTTCACTTGCCTCTTCGAGGGGGTAACCTCCAATAGAGCTGGGCTCAATTAAAAAATAAGAAACAATGCTCCTCGAGGGGAGTCTCTATCCTTTATATAGGATTCGTACATGCAATACCATGGGTCACTACCATGGTTCTTATTAATACCATCTATCTAATACCATGGCCCATTTGCAACTAACTGTGGTCCCTTCTTTAAATGCGGGTCAACCACTTACAATTATTAATATGGGATTTATTGACTCTTTAAATAACTATAACTATGACTCGACCCTATTACATAAATAAGGGTGTTATAGGACAAATGACCTCCTCATCAACTCAGAGGTGAAAGATAGCATTGTTAGAAAAATATTATATATGACAGAGAAATGCAAGACATATAATATGCGGAAAAACACAAACACATAAAACCAGAGAGACACAGATATACGTGGTTCACAGTTTGGGTACGTCCACCCTGAACAGCCATCCTTCCTTTCTATATCCATCAAAATGAGAGACACACCTACAATAGATCCGCTGTAATTCCTTTATTTCTCTCACAGTCTCACCTCTGTTTTCTCACTCGGGATACACATCTTTACACATCCTCAATACAATTCCTTATCAGAAGGGGTGCCTTTTTAGGGAAAAAAACCCTAACTAAACATAAGTTCTACCGTCAGATCATCCGCCTAATGAACGGCCTAGATTGACTAGAAATTACTATACTTTTACAAGGCAATTTTACATCTGTTTTTAGCTTTGGGGGCGCTGGCCCCGAAACCCCCCCTGGGGGACTGTTGGCCCCAGGACCCCCCAGCCGGGGGGGAATCGGCCCCCTCAAACCCCTGATGGAGGGGTGTACAAGCTTCCTAAGGTATACATCTGGCTGAAACAAAGACCTCTAAATATCATGCTCCACACCCAACAAGCATGACTAAAGCAAAGACCACAATTGTAGGCCTTGAATCCACACTAACGCTAGTTTTGCACTGATAACCTACTTTATAAAGCTTGTTACCAAGCATAGAGGAGCATTAGTCACCCTGCTAACTCAAGTTGTTAGACGAGGTGGAGCGTTAGTGAAATTAAGAGATGTTCAGTGGGTCAAGACAACGAATCTGCTCACAAATATCTAGATATTTATCCCTAAATTTGCTCAAGAAAAGTAGGGAAAGTCCCAAAAATCGAATTATTTGGGGAAATTCCAATCTAAGAATGAAGGCAAATGGGAAAAAGCTTGAAAACAGGGCAGGTTCATGGCTTTTTCCCTAATGAACTCTAGGAGGAGCTTGGCAGCCCGAACGCAATTGCTACATAAGCAGTGAGAGGGCCATTGTGAAAGGGGTCAGACTATTTGAAAGGATAGCCCATTAAGTTGTTGTGAACTGTCATACACTTGAAGAAGTGAGCTGAAAGAGAGAGAGAGAGAGAGAGGAAGAAGGGGCAAGGGAAGGTTGATACAACGGATGGTTGTAATCACTCTTCCATTATAAATACAGAACTGCAGTTGTGTTCCCTACTCCATAGTGTCAGTAACATTGTTCATTGAGTTGTTCATTTCGATACTTGTCGAGTTGAGTAGTTTAAGTTGTATACAAGTATATGTTCATTGTGCATTCTTATATTAGTTTTCTAGATTGTATGCTGTGATTTTGTTTGCCTTTCCTTTGTGCAGGAATTGTCTTGGAACCAGCATTGGAGGAGTTCTTCTTGGCTGCATTGAGATCTCCAAACAAATCTAGAAGGAGATTTGAGGTAAACACTCTTTCCATACTTGGTTAACTGATATTTGATAGATGAACATGTGTATAACTTGGTAGCTTCTGCAGATAATATTACAGTTTTTCAAAGGTCCCGGGAAGGCCTTTGAGGGTAGTTTTCATTCTCCATACACCATGCATTTTACCCCATAGTAGAATTGGTGACTCTGCTGGGAACTATACATCTAGTTCCCGGTTTTCCCGGACTCCTCTCAGTTCTTCTATTTCTTCTAAGAGCTCCTTACTTCTTCAAATCCTTTTCTAATCCACCAACTATCTTGTTACATCCTACTAGTTTGCATTCACCTCATAAACTAATCCTAAAGGCCCTCTGTTTGAGCAATTTCCCTCACTAACGTAGGTTAGCAAGCTAAACAGAGCTTTACAAAGCACTGTGCCTGTGTATAGGGAGCGTTAGTGGACCAACTAACTCTCTGTTTACACTAAAACAGAGCGTTAGTCTCCCATTTCCATGATTTCCAGTAGTTTCTGTGGACCAAAAGGGGGGGGGGGAATTTTCTCATGGGCTGAAGTAAGATCTACAACTATATTATGTTAGAAAATTTGGTGTCCTGAAAATTTATTTTTAGAAAAAAGTGTTATTTTTTCTCTCTTAAAATACATTTTTTTTTAGAGAAAGACTGATAAATTGTATTCATCCTTCTATCGAAATAGTTCTAAGCTGCTTCATTTTGGTTTTTAGTAATTGTTAGGAAATATTGGAAAAATAATCTTTTGGTTATGCAAGTGTTGAATGGCTTTAGATGCACAAAAAAATCTATGAATATGTGAAAAGATGAATATGTAGAATAAGACTTGTTTGCATAAAAATTGAAAAAAAAAATTCAGAGCATTGTTCTACATGATTTTTTGAGTCAAAAGTCTCACCATATTCATACGTCAACACCCCTACCGAAGACAAATAATCAAGTACACTTAAAATTTACATTAAAATCAATCAGTTACTCTTTTGAGAAAACCAACATTAGCTAGGCTAGGATCTTGGGATAAGCATGTGAGTGAACTGCCCAAGGTTGAAAACCAAAACTAGTGTCGTTAACGAGTGAAAAATCCTTCTTCACTCATATTACCAGGACCACTCCACTAACAACGGATTGAAAACAACATCGGACTGTAATTGAAGGTAGCCTGCCTTCTCTTACAAATAGTTTGGGCATTCTGTGTACTGGGGGTCCCTTCAGGGACTCAGGTTTCCTACCCACATAGCATGTTGTCTACAACTATGTCCCCCCTGGTAATGTCTATGATTTGAGGTATCTCTAGTGGCCAAAACATCTAGGTACTTATGCAAGGTGACTGGGACGGGCTATCCTGGTACCTAACACGAACAGATCTACTTTGTCTTTAGTTTTTGGGAGGGTGCTCGTCTTCACGAGAGTACTTGGCCCCTTAATCTGAGGTTCGGTCGAAGCTCTAGAGTAACCATAACCGTACATTTGGCCATCCTTCTCTGTTATTCATTGAGATACTAGGTTTCAGCTCTAGTGATTGGTGCTTATCAGATGAGGTACTTTCCCTCTATTTGGTGATTGATATATTTAGTGTATTTTTTATTTTTAGGTACCTGAATGCTATCATTTTTGAGACTTTAAAGAATATCACATTAAAATTTATTTGATAAAACTTAATGGTCACCGTGGCTACATCCGGCCCTCTTCGTCACTCCAGACGATTGTTAGGACTTCCTCCACTCATTGTGGAAGATCTCTCGAGTTCCACTGACTCGGATTCCTCATATTCGAGGAATCAGTCTCCTAAATCTCACATGGGATCTATGTGGACGACTGAGGATTCAAGTTTGCCGGAGGATTTCTTCACGGAAGGATTTCTTCCTCACTTTAACACTTCGCTCACAAATCCGTCGGACCCTATCATGGTTCCCGTGGTACCAGTACTTCCTTCTTCAGTAGGTGGAACTTTCCCATCTATCTAGTCGACAACTCACAGGTTGTGGAATTTTAGACACACTATTGGTCCTCTACCACTTCCCCAGTCGATAGTTATCACAACACTGGTAATGTGGAATCCTGCTATCCCGGTTGTCCCAGGTACGACAACTCACATAACACCCTATATAAGTGGAACCCAGCAGATGCCAGGTTCCACTCCTATGGTGCCACACTACATACCTTCGACGAGTGCCACATATAGTGCTCCATATAACACTCAATGCGGCACTATGGGCGCGATTCCCGTTTACCAAAAACACAGTTGGCGGCCAATGTACAATTCCAAACCCCAGATTTAGATATCTGGGGGGGTTCCCAATATGCACATGCCAGTAGGGAATGTCACAATTCCTCCTCCGTTCTCAGGCATGCATTGATAGTCGCTAATTGACATGAGTGTTCCCTCTGTCATCAAAGCCAAATGGTTAGTTCTGTGTCAGTTGGGAATCCACAAGGGTTCCCAACCAATCCATAGGGGCACCCTACTCATAGACTCAAATGAGTCAAGGGGGCACCGCTTATACTGGGGCAATTTCATACCCTAGTATCAAAATCCTCATGGAAATCCACTCTACAACACCATACCGCAAAGCAACTGCTACACCACACAACCCATGTACACTATGGGGAACCAAATGATGGGAGGAGCACAGAGCTCCTCAGGTCATCCGTCATCACCATGGTCCGAGTCGGGGGCACCTAACTCTCTTCCTTTTTTGGCAACGTTGGATATTCCCGACTTATACAAGCTAACAAACAACCCCATCTACCACAACTTAGAATGGTCGCTGATCCCACATAAAATACCAATAGACATCCCAAAGTTCGATGGAAAACAAGGGGAGGATCCTAGCACCCATATCACCACCTATCATCTCTGGTGTGTTTCTAACTCTATGGTGGATGATAGTGTCCTGTTACGTCTTTTTCCCCGCACCCTCACTGGCAATGCCATGAAATGGTATATTGAGTTACCACGTGCATCAGTAAATACCTTTGATTCTTTAGCGATGAAGTTCCTAAAGCACTTCCAGTTACCAATCCGCTATGAGACTGGGATAGAGCTCCTCACTTCATTTCGTCAGGATACCGCCACCCACATCTCTGATCATATTCACCAATGGAGACATAGGCAGAGGTTAGTCAAAGCTCCCATCCCATACTTTCTCTTAACAGACTGGTTCTGTAGGTCCTTACTCCCGCAAATCACTAGAGATGTCACTTTAGGTGGTGTGGTCACAGAAGACCAATCCATACGTCGTACCCAACACTTAGATTTGATATATTCACAGCCTGGCACTCTTTACAACATAATCCCCAATGCTCTTGGTAACCCCAATGCTTCTGCCACTCAGCACCCTAGAGTGCACGCCGACGGGATTGTCGGCGCAACCTCTGGGACCGCTGTAAAACAACTCAGTGGTTCCATTGCCAAGATGGCAGTGGATCCCTCTACCAATATGACTGCTCTTCCTGCCACTGCGATAAACGCTGTGCAGTCTACACAAAATCCCAGTGGTAATAAAAAGAAGAATAAGAAAAAGATCGCTCCTTCTGAGGAGCAGTCAACAAAGCAGACCAACCCAAAACAGAAGGCTGATGTGCCTACTGCTGATGAAAAGGATACACCTCCCAGATTTCCTTGCAAACTCTGTGCTAAATACCACACAACCTGGCGTTGTCCATAGCTTCAGGAATGCACAGATTACCTTGCCAAAAGGGATACTGGTAAGACCCTTGATGTCCTTAGGAATCCTTTTCCCACTCAGCAGGAGGAAAATCTTATTGCAAACCAACAGCAACCCATGCCAAGGGGCAACGATGGTTCACAACATCCTTCAGCTGGTGAAGGGTCTTCTACCATTTTCACATTTGAAATGGTAGAACTCGCCACAAGAGCCAAATCTTATGGAGCTCTTGTCGCTCCTGCAGCAGAACCATCCTCAGGTCAAAATCCATCGCCGTCCACTGATTTGCATGTCGAAAGGCCGGTAGAGGACTTTGTAATTAGACCCCCAAAAGGGGCACTTCGATGCACAACGCACAATACATCTGCACGTGCTGCCCAACAATACAACATCGTAGAGGATTTGGCGCAAGCGTCATCGGCTATGTCGGCACTCAAAGTATTACAAACATGCCCCACCCAACGGAAAGCTTTACTTTCGGCTATCAGAGGTATTGACCCTACGGATTCCATGCTTGCTATTTTCAACATGGACAAGTCTAAACCTCCCCTTTCCCACCAACTTGCATTTCAAGTGCATATCACTTCGAAAGGTAAAGGTGTTGAACAGGTAAATCCCCTCTGCGGACAGAGGCGATCCCACTAGCCCAAATGGGGTCTAGCAACAATCAAAGAACGCTAACACGCAGGTTCCTAATTGCAAATCAAAGATCGATGATGAGGGCCTACCTGGATTCCAACGCTAGTACTTGTAGAAGAGTCGTCGCTCCCATTCCTTTGCTCCGGCTGGTCACAATCCCCACGATCCTCGTGAACAGACACCTGCACATGCAAAGAACGACACAAATAGAAGCATAAAATCCAATAGATGCAACTGTATATCAGTCAGAAAGGATATAACTCAATCATCATTATAAAGACAATAAGAGTGGAACCATAATGATAGTCGTCTATTAATGAATAATAGGCAGAGAAAGATACAACCAAGGTTCTGACGTTGAACCTATTCTCTGGCTGGGCGAGCAGCTATGTATGCCTTGCAATAGACCTCCTCTCTCTCAGGATTCCGGCAGCATAACCTCCCTATGCTTCAAAACTCTTACTATCACTCTAGCATTACTCCAGAACTCACAAAAACTAGCTTGTCTAATGCATGAGGACAGACTTTTATAAATGGAGAAGGGAGGAAGATTCAATGCACCAGGACACCCATTTTGGATCGACATTATCTCCTAAAAGCTACTGAGGATAGATGTCAAGGATAGATGATGACTCTCAACCTCTATCGGATAGATTTTTCCTTCAAAAGACTTCATGATCAGAAAGGAAAAAACATATGGGTGCGCGTTGGCCAAAAATCATTACCAAACTTAGTTGGCGTGAGTGTTGTTCTAAGACAGAGCACCAATGGGCGCGCCCCTTTTTGAGGATCTCAGTGATTGGCGCAGATAAGACACTGGGTACCTGCGCCAATGGAAAAAGGGCACTTTTCAGGGATAATTTGCAGAAGGTGTCTTCAGGGAACATGAAGTACATACTCAAGGGAACATAATGCAAATGTTTTTAGGCTATGTCACTGCTCACAGGTCCCGGAATGTATCCTCCAATGTACAAAAACAGGGGTAACAGGGACGGTGACCAATGGTGACAAATTACTGTGTAACAGATGCCCCCTAAAGCATGAGGCCCGAGAGAGAGAGAGGGGTGAAATGCTTTACAAGAACACATATAGTTGCCGCCGAGAATCTGCATTGAGAGATACAATTGATAGCTCAAATACATGATGTATGTGGTATGGTCGCAGCCATCCTAAAAGACTCAGGTATGGGCGCAGCCATCCATCAATGAGTCATGTAATAATAATCCACAAAATCGCCACCTGGCCCACAATGGACTAGAACCAGGGTCTTGCGCTCTATCCAAACCCGAACAAAGTACAAGTTCAAACATGCGAATACAGGAGTCGAAGTCGAACATGCTTGAACATCGTCTAGTTACCAGCCAATGATGAAAGTTGTTAACAGACGCGAGAGGGGCCACCAATAATGACGATGGTCCTCAAGGTACTATAGGTACAATCCACGGCGTGCGAATAAATGAGCCAGTGTTGAACACCCGTAGAGTCATCCGATCGGAGGTCAGTGATGAAAACCTCGCGTCGGACACGAAGAACCTGCCATTGAGACATGCAGGCTCCAAGGTACCGAAAGGGAGTCTCTAGGTCACTTTCCTGGATAATGAGCTGAAGTGGACAGGGAGTGATCTCTTCGAAGTCGGGCCATAATGTTTCCCACATCATTGACACAAGATGGAAAGAGACAATATGTTTTGTGTGAAATATCAGAGGGAGGTTATACTCGCAGAGGCCAACTTCTCTTCAACATATCGGCGGCACAATGATGGATTTGGCAGTATTTGGGGTCAAATGATCAGAGGTCGTAATGAGAGGGCAATGAGCAGATGAATGGCCAAATAGGATAACCCAAACCCATGAAGGCAAAAGTGAAGGGAGATGAGATGTCCCCACCCAGACACGAATGCAAACAGTGTCATGTTCAAGAGCGACATACTGTCGATGACGACGATTATGATTCTTTATTTCCCCCACCATTTCTGGCGAGTACCCCGGTTATTTTTTGGATGACAAGCTTGACGGGGATAGCATATGCTTCAGGGGTGTCATTTTGACGGAGTTCGATGTCAATATGTTTTAACTAGTCTGACAAAGGAAGAACTCGACGTCTTTTCATGTTTAGAGAGTTTGAAAAGACAGCGAAAAAGAAAACTCCACGGGGGTGATTTTCCGTAAAGTTGTGTCTCTCGAGCCCGAAAAAGTAAATAGTGACTTTGACCCAAAAAAGTAAAAGAGCGGTCAGAAGCACGTCGTTTCAGAACCACTAACGAGTGCGAAACGACAAACACCCGGCAATCTTTGTTGGTTTAAACGGTCGAGAAAGAGCTTTAAAAGCGATCGCCTCTCGTTCCTTTCGACGAGATGAAAGGAGGCTCGGCTATCTTTTCTCATTTTATGTCGGAAAAGAGCTTAAAGACGACATTTTTGGGACCAAGTGTATATAAATCCATCGTGACTTCGTCGATTCCGAAGACCTGCACAATAAAAACACCCGCGTAAACCTGTTCGATATGTCGAAAAACATAGTAAAACATGCATCAAGGCATAATATAATGACATCAAGACTAAATTCATGATAAAGATGACAAACCCACTTTTATAAAGTTAATTTAGAACTTTTTACCATAAATAGGGGGGTGAAAAAATCATTTTTACCATTTTACCATTTGAGCTTTGGAGACCGTTGTAGAACTACAAAGTTTACGGATCGAATTCTTCATTGTGCGGACGTCGTTCTTCCGACAGCCGATTCCAGGTAGGTCCCTCTAGCCTTGCGCTCCATTTTGAATCCTTTTTTAAGCATTTTCACCGTAGGATTTGGTAATTTGGCCAAATTTTTTGAGCGTAGGTGCGCTCTCGGTCAGCGCGGATTCGCCCATCAGGTCCACGCTGACCGATTTTACCAGCACACACCACTTTCCGGGTCAGCACGGAAAACCTGTGTCCTTCCGTGCTGACCCAGAGAAAAATACACAGGGCGGCCATTTCCAGCGCGGTTGTTTTAGAAACAGTCACGCTGGCACCGCGAAGATTGATTTTTAATAATTTGAATGGAGAATTTTCAAATGCAGGCAACCTAATGCTTTTGGGTGATCATGCAGGACATAATGGCCTTTGTATGGCAGGAGAGAGCCCACGATAATGAAGATATGGCTGCTTTCGCTGATGCCGGATGCCGAAATGCAATGCGGGCATGTGGTTTGCTCAAATTCTTTCTCACTCCATGCTTGAGGGCTCAGCCAGACCTCCTAGAGCTTTTGGTCAGAGCCTAGAACCCAGTGGATGGAAAATTCACGATCCATGGCCCCGACATTGAGTTCGATTGCACGGACATCTACTTTTTGACTGGATTGTCTCGCCGAGGTGTGATGCCCATCCCGGAGGGGCAGCGACCTAGCGGCGAGACGCTTGACCAACTCATGGCCCGGGTGTGCCCACAGGTGGTCAAGACATGGAGCGGGAAAGCAAGCATACCATCAGTGGGTGTTGGACCCAATGGCAACATAGTCCTTCATACTATACTCTTCCTAGTGACGCGGGCAGCGGGCAGTCTGGCCAACCATGAGGCCTCAAAGGCCAACATGTTACTAGCTCTCGAGTGCTTACAGCCCATGATTTTCAACTGGGCAGCAGCTGTGACAAACAACATGAAGAGACAATTGAGTAACTGCCGACGTGGAGAGTCGAAGCAGTTTGGCTACGGATTGCTTTTGCTTCCGCTCATGTTCGAGCGGGTGCCGGCTCTTTGGCTGCAGACCATGGTGGTAGATCCGCCTAACAGTCCACGGGAGATGAGGGCCACCAAATGGGCCCGGGTCATGCCACGTGGAGGGGGCGGTCGCTCAGTGTCTTGGGGCGTTTTCTTCTGAGAGTGGCTAGATTGCCAGGTTATCTTCGTCGAGGACTAGCCATATGCCGGCATCGACTTCCGTGGTGACCCCGATATGCCATTGCCTGCGGGAGAGCAGTGGTATGATGGAGGTAAACACTTGATATCTTTTTGATTTTTCATCTTTATAATGTTTTTTCATTTTTTCCATGTACATGTCCTAATAAATGCTATGCTGTGCAAATGTGGGACCTGTGAGACCCCTTGGCCTAGCCCCAGAGGCACGGAGAGAGGGGCAAGGCACTGACATCTTGGCCTTGGCTCCTGCAGCAGGCGACCAGAGAGAGACTGTGGTACACAACCTTGAGGGCTTCCTGGCAGGAGTCCCAGATTACCAGGGGATCGAGGAGGTCCCCCTAGCTACACAGATCCATACAGTGGGTGTAGAACCCAGGATGCACTGCCTTTTGAGGCGGGTGGCACAAGCAGTGGCATGCTACAGAGAGCATAACCCACCTCAGTAGACACCTAGGTTTTATTTTCCACTGTTGTTTTGAGAGACATACGTCTCAGATGTACTGAGGACGTCGGCTTTATTTCAGACATGTACACTTTATTTTTTGAGCGCCTCAGTGCGCCGCACGATATATATATATATATACATGGTGCTTTTATTGTATCTTATGTTTCTCATGTTTTGTTAATTTACATATTTCGCAAATGGCTGTCTAATACATAATTAGCCATTGCATCAGTTACAGCATTAAGTCTTCGTGGAATGTGATGATAAGTAATATGATCAAAATCTCTTTCCAATAACTTAACACGTAAATACAACCTTAATATACGATGATCTCTGACGGAATATTGTCCGTTGAGTTGGTGGACTACAAGCTGTGAATCTAAATTTACAACCAATGAGCAGATTCCAAGGTTAATCGCCTCGGTTAATAATTCAATTACAACACTATATTCAGCTACATTGTTTGTTGTACAACCTAGACACACACCTTGAATATCTACTAACTCACCATGAGGATCGTAGATCACCCATGCCGCAGATGACAGATTGCGAGTACTGCGGGAAGCACCATCAGCGAAACCAACCTAAGGTGATCCAGAAATCTGTTCAAGAAGCAAGAGACACAATAAGTGGCTATCACGCCGACACACTAAGACAAAAATAAAATGAACACGCACACACACTAAACACACTGAAAGCACATGTATGTACAAAATATAAAGAGCTCGCACGATACTCATTTCAAGTCAAACCCTTTTGAGGGCTTCGCTTTATCGCGCTGATGCATAACCGACCTAGATAATGTAAGCATCGCTTGGCCTGTTGTATAAAATGATCAACAACACCGATGATCTGCCCATGCCCCCCGCCCGAGTGGGGTTTACAAGCTAGAGGATCAGTGCCCCCATTGGCAGGGGTACTGAGGGTTGCAACAGAGGGCAATGAAGGATCAGAGCGAGCCGAGACCAAAGCTAGTGAAGTAAGGTTCGGAGGTTGGAGGGAAAAGACACCCATAAGGGCGGGTTCTTTGAAGAGCCCAGCTCCCACACTTTCATACGGAACTGAGGTATGCTCAACGAAGGGTACGTTTCCCTCAGAAGAGGAAGAGAAAAAAGAGAGTTGATCGACCGTGACAATTTTCTCTTGATGGGGGAAACGAATGACACAGAAGAGGGACGAAGCTACAACACGCATAACGTACGTCCAGCTCCGGCCCAGAAGGAGGTTATATGTGAGATTTGCGTCCACAACCTAGACTTCTACTTCTACAGTCTTCCCTTCTAAGGTAATCGATAGCTGTTGAAGGATACCATACGGTCGAGATTCTCTCCCGTCGAATGCTTCCAAGGTCGCTGGGGACTGACTCAATGTCGGAGACCCAATGGCTTTCCAACATGCAATAGACATAATGCAGGTTGATGCAACCTCATCAATGACTGTATGATGGATCGTTTTAGAATTGATAACGACTTGAATGAGGAAAGCTATCTGATGAGGCAGTCGAGGGACATGGTTCTCGAGGTTGAAGGTGATTAAATCCGAGTCCGCTAGGTCGATGCCACCGATCGACGATAGCAGGGACTTCCTCTGGGGGGGAAGCTCTGAAGGACCTCTAAGGCAGACATGACAGACGGAGCCTGTGCGAAGTCCTCCATGATGCTATAGTATTGGGCAGCACGAGCATTCAGGTTATAGGAAGACCTCCTCAGTACCCCTTTGGGAGGGGATCGGATTGTCGTCTCAACACTCGGTCTCTTGATATGGAGAGGACCAGAGCTTTACGGAGGAGCACTTGAGGGAAACTCTTGCTCCTTCTTGGCGAATGATGGATGCTTCTTAGCTCGAGTTGTTACATGAATAGGAATAGCTCCAGCCATGAAGACCTGGGAACCGAAGGGAGACGAAGAGGGGTCAGCTACCATCTGGGTTTGCTGAGAGGGAAAGGGTTCTTTCAGAACTGCAGGGACCCCAGGAGCATCTTTCAACAAACAACTAACTTCAGACCACCTAGGGCAGTCCTTAGTGTAGTGATCTTCCTCACAGATGAGGAAAGGATACTTAGGTTTGCGTTTAGCTCCTTCCTCAGCAGGAGGTTTAGAGGATTCCTGCTTGGGTTGCTCGGATTTATTCTTTCCTTTCCATTTTTCCTTTTTCTTACCTTTCGAGGCCTTGCCTACCATGGTGGATTGGTCGACATTGACCTCGGAAGTGTTACCAGAATTTAACACACCCTGGGAAGTGCTCTGGTTAGATGCAATGGAATTTTGCTTCCCAGAGTTCGATGATTTTTTAGAGGCCTGGTTTACAGAGCCAATGACTCCATCCACAGATGGCTTGGGCGGAGCCTTGGATATACCAGGCCTGGGGGCATCCGGAAAGTACTCATACAAAGTACCATACTGAGAATAAACTAAGTCTAGGTACTGAGCGCGCGCGATCACTTGCTCTTCAGTTACACAGGCTCCCATGGCGATGTCCCGCGCAATCTTGGGGACAAAGGAAGTTGTAAACCAGTCGGTGAGGAGTTGATCAGGTATCCAGAACTTGATCAACCTGTGACGCCTTCTCCATTCATGAATATGATCGGAGATGTGTGTAGCAGTATCCTTCTTAAGAGACGTAAGGAGGTGAGTCCCCGTCTCATACCGGATGGGTAACTGAAAATGAGTCAAAAATGCCATAGCCAACGTATTAAAATCTTGGAATGATGCTCAAGTTAACTCAATGTACCATTTAGCTGCTGATCCAGTGAGGGTCCTCTGAAAGAGGCGAAGCCGAATCGAATCGTCGAGCCATGAATTTGACGAACACCATAAGTGATACGTCATTACATGAGCCTGAGGGTTTTCTCTGGCCTTCCCATCAAATTTGGGACAGTCACTTGGTATTTTGGTTGGAACTGGTGGCCATTGTGGGTTGTGTAGAATGGGATCATTTGTTAACTTTGACACATTGGGCAGTTCCAAGGTTGCTAAGAATGGTAGCTGAGGATTAAACGACATTTGTCTCGGATACGAAGTAGAACAAGAATTCCACCCAGTTCCTGGTTGCCCCCATTGCCCTTGTCTCGATGGGCCAGGCCCGAATGGGCCTTGTCCAGAAGGATTTTCAACGTAGAGGTTATTTCTCGAACCGGGTTGTTGATTCTGCCCCCCAGCACCCCATTGGTTGTTACCATACTGGCCAGCAGGTTGTTGATAATTTTGATAGGGATTACCCTGTGGCTGTTGGTAATTTTGGTACGGGGTATATTGATTTTGCCCCTGGGGTTGCTGGTATCTGTACTGAGCCTGAGAACCAGGTGGTATTTGATAACCAGATTGGGATTGATACCCACCTGAGTGTTGGGGTTGGGATTGATACCCACCCAAATAAGGAGGCTGGGCCTGATACCCACCTGCATAAGGAGGCTGGGATTGGTACCCACCTGAATATGGAGGCTGGGATTGATACTCGCCTGAGTACGGAGGTTGGGATTGGTACCTGCCCGAGTACGGAGGTTGGGATTGGTCCCCACCTGAATACGGACGCTGGGATTGATACCCACCTGAATACGGATGCTGGGATTGGTACCCACCTGAAAGAGGAGGTCGGGATTGGTACCCGCCTGCATGCTGAGCCGTCTGGCCAAAAGGTTGTCCTGGTCGGATCTGAGACGACCCTGTTTGCCCAGAAGGTCGAGCTTGCTGAGTGAGGGGCTGCCCTTGCGCAACCGAGGATTGTCCTTGTTGACCAGAGGGTTGCTGAGCGGTAGGCCGGCCTTGCTGCATGTAAGGCGGCCCCCTTGCCCAGAAGGGTTGCCTTGCTGGTTTACGGGTTGACCTTGTTGCCCATAAGGTTGTCCCTGGTTCCCATAAGGTTGCCCAGAAGGGTAGCCTTGCTGGGTACTTGGTTGACCTTGTTGGGCGTTGGGTTGTCCCGGGATTCCAGAAGGTTGCCCAAGATATGTAAAAGTCGGACCACTAGAAACCAAAGGTTGTCCCTGATTGGGTTTTCCTTGTGGGCCTCCCTGTTGACCTGGGTAATTTTGACCAGCATACTGCTGCCCATGATTAGGCTGCGAGTAGGGTTGTTGACCTTGGTAGGGTGATCCTTGTTGTCCTTGTCCCAGATGGTACTAGCTGCCACCATAGCTGGTGGTACCCCAAGCCACGTTCAATGGAACAAAAATCTCATCATAAGGTATTTCAGGCAAGGAGGTAAACAAGTAATGATTCTCAGGATCATAATACGGGCCTTGCTCATCTGGGTTCTGGACATTACGCAAGTATTGAAAATATGCCTCCTCTGCCGTCATATGATCGGAAGAAGGAGGAGCACCACTTGCGGGGTGCACAACTCTAGAAGCGGGTGACGGTTGACCACTTTGCGTTGGACCTCGAGATGGGCCTACGACAGAAGTGACAGTTGATGACGCTGTGACGGTACTAACAACTGGAATTGACGCCGCGACACAAACGGTCGGGTTGGAGGGGACTGCTGTAACAGCAGTATGGTGGACTTGGGAAACAAACGGTCCTGTGGTAGGGATGATGTTTTGATCCCAAACAGAAGAGGAAGCTGCAGAGTTCATAACATCCCTCAAAGATCTGTAGCGCGCTGGCACCGTGACAGCCAAAGACGTAACAGTGTAGGGCGTAGAGATGATGGGGGATGTCGCCGGAATAGGAGTATCTATACTCGACATGACAGACGGACCACTCGACACAGGAGAAGTGTCGGACGGGCCACTCGACACAGGAGAAGTGTCGCCCATATCGGAAGAAGCCATCGGAGATAAGACACCAACAGGAGTGGCAGGAAAATCCTCGTCAGAGGGCTCCCAAATAGGGTTGTAAAAGAACTCGTAGAAATCGTCCTCTGGAGCTCGAGAATTCAACGATTGGATGCTCGAAACAATGGGAAGAGCGTCACAGACTGGAGTTTCAGGGTAAACAGAAGATGGAGACCCTTCGTCACTTGGGACAAAAGACGGAGTTTATGGGTCCGCTAGGATGATCAAACAACGACCCTAGGCAAGCTAACGATAAAAACCTACTCAAAACTAAACACACACAAGATCTAACCAGGTAATATTATCGTGGCCAAAGAAATTTTAAGACATGGGAACTGAACTTGACCTTTTCATGTTTCGAGAGTCGAGAAAAGGATGAAAAGATGACTCTATCTCCTTCGAATGTTTAATGAGCACGAAGTGACAAGACGCTCACTTACACCTTTTCTTTTTGGGAGTCCGAAAAGGATCAAAAGTGACTGCTCTGGAGATTCTAAGCAAAAGGTTTACCAAGCAATCCGTAAAACTTCTTAGACACCTTGGCAATCATATGAGAACCAAGGACTTTCCGTACTGCAGTCAATCTTCCCGAATGCTGTGTTCGGTGCATTACGGTTCACAAGGCGACAGACTCAGCTTTTTATGGATAAAGGATGCAAACTTAGTGGAGTCTCCCCATATATACGCAACGGTACGTGGGAGCCCAAATCCGTTCTAGACCACAATTGAATCACACCAGGAGCAATCACCCAACCTTAATGCGAAAACAAGAGTGACTGGGTTTAACAACGCCGGAGCACGTCTCTAGCCTAGACCTCTAGATATTTGCGTTAAGTTCCAATGCATTTTTAGATAAATTTGGTTTATTTTACGGTTGATCTTGAATTAAGTTTTGATTTCAGGTCCTACTGTATGATCTCTCAAAAATACTTATATGCAAACTACATGCCAAAGAACATCATTTCGTTCAATGAATTCTAACTATGAGAAGGTTGGGAATTTTTCAATCAAACAAAACGAATTCAAGCAACCAAACAACCTAATGCAACTAATGGTAAGGAAAGGAAAATTTTCTTTTGAAAACACAAATCAACGAAATGTTATTTTCCTTTTAACAATTAAATGCAAAAGATACTAGTTTGATTCTTTTTCAATGGCACAAAATGCTTAAAATGATTTTGAGAGACAGCTACACCAAGCAAAAGAAATGAAATCACTCAATGCAAACACAAGAAAGTTCCCAAGACACTAAAAACCAGTTTTCTAAATCAAAGGAAAACAAAGGCTTATGAGCTATGTGATCTAATCTCAACAAGACAAAAAGGAATTCAAATAAGGAGGAAGCAAATCGCTTGGAACACAACCAAAACACTTTCAACACTCACTGAGCGAATGTGAAAAGCAAATCTAAAGTTGGCTGTTCAAACAAGAAAACAAGATCCCACGGAAGGCTTGACACACACACGGCCACTAGATGCCCTAGGGCAACTGTAAAAGTTAAGGCAAAATGCAAACCAAGCAACGAAAGCGAAAAGGAAGGCTTTGCAAAACTGAAAAACAAGTAATAAACGAACCCTTGCGAAACAAGACTTTGCAAGCAAGCGTGTCACAACTCATACAAAATAAAACAAGTCATAAACCAAGTGGAAAGAGCAGGGGACAGTCAAACCAACAGGTTCAGGAGGCAAATTTGGACAAAAATGAATTCTACAGGATCAGCGCGGGTGACCCTCAGCAACAAAGCGATGACAAGACAACGCGCGTAGCAACTTTGCGCTGTCAGCGCGGAAGGACACGGATTAAGGGCGCTGGCTCGAAAACAAGGTCAACGCGACTGTTAAACGTACAAGCGTGATGACAGGGAAAGCAAAGAAACAGATGTGCGATGTCAGCGCGACTGTTGTGATTTAAACCGCGCTGAGGCTAAAAAACAGGTAAAATCAAACCAAAAGCTCCCAGACCAACGTAAAAGTTTTTAAAACAATTAAAGCATTTCCCAGAATGAACCAGGAAATTGAAAAACAGAGAACTAATCCCCAATTTTTGACAAGAGAGTGACAATCAAACTCAAAACAAGGATCAACAACAAAAGACACAAGCAATGGTCCCCAGCGGAGACGCCAAATTGTTGGAGAGGTAAATCCCCTCTACGGATAGAGGCGATCCCTACTAGCCCAGAACGGGTCTAGCAACAATCAATCAATGCTACTCTGCAAGTTCCTAGTTGCAATTACAAAGTGGGTAATGAACACCTACTTGGATTCCAGCACTATGTTTGATGAAGAGATGCCACTCTCGCTCCTTCACTCCGGCCGGTCACGATCCTCCACTATCCTCGTGGGCGGACACCTGCACAAGCAAAGAGAAGACAAACAGAAACGTAAAATCTAGTAAAAGAAATTATACATCAGTTAGAAAGGATGTAATTCACATTAACCATTATAAGACAAATGAGAATGGAACCATAACAGTAGTCATCTATCTTTTATTAATCAAAAACAGAGAAAGGTACAACCAATGTTCTAACGCTGAGTCCTTCTCAAGAGGGTCCAGCCAGCAAGTCTCATAAGCATTCACCCTTGGAGGTAGATCTCCCAAGACAAACAACTCTCTCTCTCACACAAGGCAACAAGACTTCACAAACTTCCTTAAGCTCTCTAGCAATCCACACTTAACACACCAACTGCCTATTAGGAGCAGCATTAAAGCACTATGAATTCCTCTATGTGAAAGTCTATATGTAAAAACTAGCTGCTCATGGCAATGGTGGAGGCTTATATAGGAGAAGGAGTCTCCATGAATGGTGGAAGGATGAGCTTATCTCCAAGAAAGGTGGCTCATATGATGAACAGACATGCCATAGAAGGGAGGGCGACCTTTACAAGGCCAACAACTAGGTCTGGAGTCATCTGGAAGGCTGGTTGTTAGAACAAACTCGCCCAAACTTGATTAGCGTGGGTGTATAACTGGACTGGCGTGCTGACGTCGCGTCTTGATGACTGAGGAGGTCTGTCAGTGTGACTTAATACAAGCGGAGGGTGCGCTGGCTATGAAATTCGATTAGTGCGGGAAACCCGTGTGCTTCCGCGCTGGCAGCGCATCAGTTGCACTATTATCTGCCAGTCAGCGCGGTTATTTCAATAACAGTCGTGATGATCCAATAAACTTTGGCAAAGAGGGTTTTTTGGCCATTTCAGAGAGCATGAGCATGATGGATTTGATTTCATGACACAGTAGGGAGACTGACAAGGAGACAGTGACAAATTAGTGTGTAACAGTAACACTGGCCATGGTCATTCCAAGAGGCATATGTGAACAATTCCCCTTCTGCTCTCCAAGTTCTTGGAGCTGTATGGGCTGTTGTGGTGTGGCTCCCCGGCTTGTCCTAGTCTCCTTGTGCCCCTTTAGATGATACCAGCGGCAGGTTTTCTTTCCGTGTGAAAGGTGGGTTGGCAATCGAGTTGTGTTTTTGGGTTTGCCTAAATGATGGCCTTGGGTCGTTTGTAGGGTGGTCAATTTTCATCTTCTCTCCATCCCCACTCGGTTGCACATGAGCGGTAATGTTGGCCATGGTCGTCCTGGGAGGCATATGTGAACAATTCCCCTTTTTCTCTCGAAGTTCTTGGAGCTGTATGGGTTGTTGTGGTGTGGCTCCCAGGCTCGTCCTGGTCCCCTCCAGATGATACCAGTGGCAGGTTTTCTTTTCGCGTGAAAGGTGGGTTGGAAATCAAGTTGTGTTTTCAGGTTCGCTTGAACGATGGCCTTGTGTCATTTGTAGGGTGGCCGATTTTCATCTTCTCTCCATCCCCACTCGGTAGTGCATGAGTGGTAATGTTGGCCATGCTCGTCCCGTGAGGCATATGTGAACAACTCCCCTTCTGCTCTCCAACTTCTTGGAGCTGTATGGGTTGTTGTGGTGTGGCTCCCTGGATCGTCTTGGTCCCCTTGTGCCCCTCTAGATGATACGAGCGATAGGTTTTATTTCTTTCCATGTGAAAGGTGGGTTGGCAATCAAGTTGTGTTTTTGGGTTTGCCTGAACGATGGCCTTGGGTCGTTTGTAGGGTGGTCGATTTTCATCTTCTCTCCATCCCACTCGGTAGCGCATGAGCGGTAATGTTGGCCATGCTCGTCCCGGGAGGCATATGTGAACAACTCCCTGTTTTCTCTCCAAGCTATATGGGTTGTTGTGGTGTGGCTCCCTGGCTTGTCTTGGTCCCCTTGTGCCCCTCCAGATGATACCAGTGACAAGCTTTCTTTCCGTGTGAAAGGTGTGTTACACTGAATTTTGTCACCTTGACTATCTGCAGTTTATGTGGCCTCATCAATAGCCACATTGTCCTCTTTGTCAAGCCCCATACCTCTGCTCTTCATGTCAAAACTTCAAAGAGAGAGAAAGTCACTTGAAAACATGTTTATCTCTGGGTACGCAGGTCCTCTCTACCTTGCCTGCGTGTACGCACTCCAAATACACTGTACCTGCGTACTTGTACGCTCTGTAAGCTAAAGGTTGGTTGCGTACCCCTGTAAAGGTCAAAAGGCGCGAGTTTCATCTTTAAAAAGTTACTTGTGGTCACTTCTAGAGCCTTCTAGAAGAGTTTTGGACGTGTATTGAGCGCCTCCAGATGGTTCATGCATCCCTATGATAGAGGAGCTTATCCCATCAAGAGAGGAGCTACCCCATCCAAAAGAGGGAGTATCCCATTGATGTTGGAACTGAATAACCTCCTCTAGAATACTATAAATACAGGCATTGGGCCATAGGAGGGGAGGTTGAAAGCTGAACATTCTAAAGGGTAAATGCTGCTGGAATTAGGACTCCCATTGTTGACTTGTGAGGAGAGATCACTAACCTTCCTTGTTGCCATATTGGGAGTGGGTGAGCTTGTCAAAGTAGAGGAAATCTCTTGCTGGACCCTGGGAGGAGCTTGCACAACACCAAGGCTCAGGTTGTAATGGTTCCTTTTTGATTATTTAATACAAATAAGTCCATTCTTCTCAATGATTTGTTAATGAATTATTTCATGTATTTCTTGGTCAATATGATAGATATGCT
>APFE030910526.1:0-13807 GCA_000404065.3 Pinus taeda | reverse complement strand
TATATATATATATATATGAATTTTATGGTATTAGTAATGTATCGAAGGTCATTAAGACTTGGTTTTTTAAGTAATAAACAAAGAATAAGGGTACATAATTCTTAGAAGCATAACCTTAGGATAATAAATCCTCACAGAGGATTTTAAATATCTTTGTAGTTAAAATTGGTAAATATGAACAAAATATATATACACATGCATTAAAGTTAATTCCTAAATGATGAACAATAGAATTCCAAATATATTGTGGTACTGTTTTTGCTGTTATGGGGTACCAAAATACACCTTCTTAGCAGTTGGTTGTTCCCTGCAAAGAAAACATAGATAGTTGGTTGTTGTTTGTGGACAAACATGAGGAAACAAAGAACTATAAATGGTGAAAACAAAGCATACATAAACATAAATTAAAACTAGAAGATAAACAAATAAACAATGCTTAATGAAGCAAACAAGTCAACAAAGTAATGGAAAAGGATCCCTTTATTCACTGTTGAATGTAGAAGAGATACAATTGATGAATTTTAAACACTTGGAGAGAATTCTTTGAGTAATGGTTCTCAAAAATCCCCAACAAGGAGGCTTCTTTCCTCAATCTGTTTCTTCTCTCTCTCAAAGAAGTATGATGATGCAGGAGCATCTAGTTGACGGGTCAAGATGAAAGGAAAGGTTGTTTGGTCTCTGAAGAGGACAGAAGAGGAATTTGCGGAGTGAACAATGTAGTTGTTTTTTTTGTTTATGTTGTTTAATTTAATAAATAACAATACGTAGGAAGGTAGAGGATTAATTAGGTAAATTTTTGCAAGTAATTAGTTTTATTTTCATGTCAATAACATAGGACAATAACAGTTCTTGGAACTAAAAATGTGTAACCAACAGTAGTTGGAAGAAAACATTTCCATACAATCATTTTAAAAAAGGAACAGAACACAATTGTAAGGGTTCGACTTTTGAAAAGAGAGAGAGTGAGAAAGCTAATAAAATATCTCTGAGCACACAAACATTTTTTTCCAGCATCCTATAACTGTTTATCTACCTGTCATTCTGTTCAATTTCCAGAAATAGTAAAAGTCTAATCTTTGTTTTGTTCTACAAAACCGTGTACACAAATATATGTTTCTAATTGCATTGATTCAAGCAGGCCTACGAACGTAAACGAATTTGCATACATAACTCAAGAACATGTTGTAGAAACAAGGGCATAAAAACCCTGAACCTAACAAGTATACAAATGCAAAGGAATCCTGGACGAGTCTGTATAATTCAAGCATCAAAATACAAATAAGGCACAAGCATTTCTGAACAGCAAACCAAGAAAATTATCCAGGTATGCCTAAAGAGTAAACCCATTTGTTTCATTTAGAAAATAAGTACGAGAAATCTCTGTTCAATCATATACAGTTCCAAAACCTCATTCAAATATTTATACAGTCCATATTATAACACTTTACAAAGTTCGAGGGCATCATAGCATGCGGGCCTAGAAACCCTAAGGCAAAACCTACAACAACTACCCACCAGAGCAACCGTGCAAGCCAATAGTGTATGACTACATACAGTCAACGGCTCCAGAAATCATTGAACCAAAAATTAGAATAACCCTAGTCTACGATAGCAGAATACAAGTGAGAAGAAAAACAGGGAGCGACCCTACCCGGGTCTAGCTGGAGCCTCAATGAGCCGAAGTCCGAAACCCTCCAGGACATTACACCTACAATGACAAACATTAACCAAAGTTCATAAGTATTATGTGGCAAAGTAAGTAAAGACCAGAGGAAAGAACGAAACCAGGGTTTGAGTTTACCTTGCAGAGACAAGCCGGTGTCATTGCAGTCATTTAGGGTCACCCTGCTCATGAAGGAGCAAGTGTATTAGTTTAACTGTGTGAAGAGAGGAAAATATTGATAGCATAGAACATAATCCATACCTTTGCATTGTTGGAGAAGTTGAAGCCGAGACCTTGCTGCCGCATCTTGTTCGAAACCGAGAAATACAACCAGAGACTCAACAACAGTCGCATAGAAGGATTCAAGACCAGAAGGAGTCACGCAACCCAGCAAACAACCAACATTGACATCACACGCAGAGAAATCTCAGAGTCTAACCAGAAAACTACAGTTTCATAACTGACAGCAAGAATAAGTGCAGACAAAGCAACGTGAATGGAATTAATAGTTTCAAACAGAGGTTGTTACTAGACGGAGTTGCTGCTGAGTTTTCCCAGGTCAAGAGCCGAGCCGGAGCATAGTAACAACAAAATTTACACAGAGACAACCACAGCATAACCATAACATAGAGCTCTCAAGACTCAAGCAAACGCGCATGCAAAATGACCGAAGTTAGGGTTTGAATCTCCCTTACCAGGGCGGGGTTGACAATCCCATGGGGTGGACAGTTGTCCATCAATTGTTAGCGCAAGTACCAATCATAAGTGTAGACCTCAAATCCATTTTAAAATCATTACAATCAACCGTCAATGAACCAACATTATATGCAATCTAGTTGCATCATTAATTTCATTCATTTTCGCATTATTAACTTTGGGTAGTGTGACAAGGGTGGGCTGGACCCATCAAGTGGTATCAGAGCAGGAAGTTGAAAGAGTTAGGATATGGAATTTGGAAGACGAGGACATGGGAGAGGTGTGCGCAGAGCAGCAGACGAAGGACTGAGGGAAGAAATAAGGATCCTTATTGCTCGTTTAGAGATAGTGGAGGCAGGAAGGAGAAGGGATCCAAAAATAGGAGATGACAACGAGGAGGAAGTTATAGTTGCAACAGACAGATTAGATGAGGAAGGGTTGGAGATGAGGTTGCTGAGATCAGTTCTGTTGGCTAGCAGCAAGCCCAAATTGGAGATTCCTAACTATGATGGCAGCCTATCCACAAAAGTGTTGTTGGACTGGATAAGCGAGTTGGACAAGTACTTTGAAAGTGAAGAGATCAGCAAGGACTGGAGGGTCAAGTTTGTTGCAACCAAATTGAAGGGACACGTAGCCCTATGGTGGGATAGTGTCCAAGTAGAGAGAAGGAGAATGAATAAGTTACCGATAAAGAAGTGGTCAAGGATGGTGGCCAAGCTGAAAGGCATATTTCTGTGTAAGGATTACCAGGTTGCAGTTTACTGACTAGTGCAAAAATTACGATAGAAAGGAATGACAGTAAAGGAGTATACAGAAGAATTCTACTGAGTGAACTTGAGAGCTGGTTATATCGATGAAACTCCAGAGAAGACAACAAGATATGTAAATGGTTTGAGACTGGAAATACTGGATGAAATCAGTGTTCTTTCCCCGCGAAATATAGAAGAAGCCTATCAGAGTGTTGTAAAGGTTGAAGAAAAGATTACTAGAAAAAAAAATGCTAGGAGAGGATGGGGAACCAGCAGAGGATGAGGACATTCCTATGGCAAAGGATGAATTTCTAGTAATAGTGAAGAGGGCAGTAGCTCGAAGGCTTCAGGAACATTAGAGAAAGGTGACAACACTAGAGGTGGCAGGCCATATCAGCGAGGAAGAGGGAATGGTTGAGGTAGAGGAGCTAATTTTCAGTGCTACAAGTGCCACAAGTGGGGGCATAGATATTTTGAATGCTTTGAAGCAGAGCAAGATGGCCTGAGGGGAACATTTGTTGCACGGCCTGAGGAAGCTGAGGCACGGCCCCAAGAAGCAGAAAATGTAGCGGAAACAGGGGAGGCCTTGGTTCTAAACAAATTATTGCTAAAGTCAGCCAAGGAAACAGCTGAACAGACCCAATGGAAAGCACTATTCTAGATAGTTTTCAAATCACACGAAAAGTATTGCAACTTGATCATTGAAAGTGGGAGTACAAAAATTTGGTTTCCACCGAGATGGTGGAGAAGTTGGGATTGAAGCGGCTTAAGCACCCCACCCCTTACAAGGTGTCGTGACTGCAGAAAGGCACCCAGCTGTTGGTTAATGAACAGTGTGAGGTTGAATTTCACATTGGCAGGTACAAGGACAAATTTATATGTGATATCATGCCAATGGACGTGTGTCACATACTGCTGGGAAGACCATGGCAGTATGATCGGAAGATGGTACACGATGGGAAAATGAACTGCTAAAAGTTTGTTAAAGATGGAGTCAAGCATACGCTTGTACCCATCAAGGAAGAGGAGACAACAGAAGCAAGCGGGACAAAAGCATTGTTAGTACGTGGAAAACAGTTTGTGAAATAGATTGAGGAAAATGAAGTGAATTATGCTATTATGAGGAGGGTAAAGACAATTCTGTTGCACACAAAAATGTCTGAATTGCCTGCAGAAATTCAAGAGATGCTGCAGGAATTCAGAGACATTGTAGTTGATGATTTGCTAGACAGATTTCCTCCCAAAAGAAGCATCAGTCATCATATCGACTTCATACCCGGAACAATCTTACCAAATAAGGTACCATATCGGATGAGCCCCAAAGATAATGAAGAGATCAGGAAACAGGTGCAGGAGTTGCTAGATAAAGGGCTGATAAGGGAAAGCTTGAGCCCTTGTGCAGCACCAACAGTTCTCACTCCCAAGAAAGGAGGAGAATGGCGGATGTGCACGGATTCATGGGCTATCAACAAAATCACCATTAGGTACATGTTTCCCCTACCAAGGATGGATGATATGATGGACTATCTAAGTGGGGCGACATACTTCACGAAGATTGATCTGAAGAGTGGCTATTATTAGATCCAGATTAGAGAAGGAGATGAGTGGAAGAAAACCTTCAAGACTAATGAAGGGCTATACGAGTGGCTGGTCATGCCGTTCGGTTTGAGTAATGCCCCTAGTACTTTTATGAGGTTGATGAATGAAATGCTGAAAGAGTTCATTGACAAGTTTGTGATAGTGTACCTTGATGACATATTGATTTTCAACATGACTAAAGAAGAGCACCTTCAACATGTTCGAAGAGTGCTAGAGAAATTGCAGTAGAATAAATTGCTGATAAATTTGAAGAAATGTACTTTCCTACAAAGATAACTGGTTTATTTGGTCTTTGTAATTGCAGAAAACGAATTGAAGATGGATCCAGAAAAGATTGCAGCAATCATTAACTGGCCATCTCTGAGAAGATTATTCGAGGTACGTAGTTTTCATGGGTTGGCGAGTTTCTATCGTAAATTTATAAGAAACTTTAGTGAAATCTGGGCATCTATGTTGGACACCATCAAAAAGGCTAGTCAGCCTTTTTGTTGGACCAAGGTAGTAGAGGACAGCTTTCGGCTCTTGAAGCGGAAAATTACAGAAAAGCCAATTCTAAGGTTACCAGATTTTAATAAGCTTTTCCGGGTTCGATGCGACGCAAGTGGTACAGCTATTGGCACTATACTCAGCCAATAAGACAAACCTGTTGCATTTTTCAGCGAGAAATTGAACGAAAGCAGGCAGACATATTCCTCCTATGACAAGGAATTTTATGTTCTCGTCCAAGCTTTAAAACATTGGAGACACTACCTGTTGGGGAGTGAATTTGTGTTATTTTCTGATAATTCAATGCTGCAATATGTAATGCAACAACATAAATTGAACCACAAGCATGCCAAATGGGTGGAGTATTTGTATATTTTCACCTTTGTGTTGAAACACATCAGCAGGCAGGCCAACAAGGTGGTGGATGCATTGAGCAGAAGAGCCTTGCTCTTACAGGAAAGTACAATACAGGTGTTGGGTTTCGAGCATTTGAAAGATTTTTACCTGACCGACACAGATTTCAAAGAGGCCTATGAAGCCTGTCAAAATCCCGTGCTGAGGAACAAAAGTCCATGGTTGGACTACAACTTGCAAGAGGAACTACTGTTTAGAGGGGGACAATTATGTATTCCTGATTATTCGATGAGAGAAAATATTATACAGGAGAAACATAGCGGGGGTCTAGCTGGACATTTCGGCATAGACAAACTTTGGAGCAGCTTGGACACTTCTATTACTGGCCAAGAATGCGAAGGGATGTACAGTAGTATGTGAATAGATGTAAAGTCTGCCAACTGGCGAAAGGACATAGTCAAAACACTGGACTTTACACACCACTACTTGTTCCAAGTAGACCATGGGACTCAGTCAACATTGACTTTGTCTTAGGACTGCCTAGAACACAGCGAGGTTATGACTCAGTGATGGTGGTGGTAGACAGGTTTTCGAAAATGGTGCATTTCATCCCTTGTCGAAAAACTAGTGATGCCACTCACGTAGCTCACCTATTTTTCACAGAGATTGTTAGATTACATGGCCTACCAAGATCTATTGTTTCTGACAGGGACGTAAAATTCACAGGACACTTTTGACGCACCCTGTGGAAGAAGTTGGACACACAGTTGAACTTCAGTTTTGCATATTATCTGTAGACTGACAAGCAAAAAAAAGTGGTGAACAGGAGTTTGGGGAACTTGTTATGGAGCTTGACTGGGGAAAATTCACGATTATGAGATCGTGCGCTCGCTCAGGCAGAATTCGCTTATAACGATTCACCAAATTGTAGCACCGGACACAGTCCATTTCAGATCCTGTACGGCATGCATCCTCGCAGAATACATGAGTTGCGGGATCTGGGAAAGTTGGAGAAGAGAAGTGCTGATGGAGAAGATTTTGCTGAAGCGATGAGTGAACTACACGAACAGGCGAAATTAAAGTTGTAGGAAAACGTTCAGAAATATAAACAACAGGCAGATCTAAAGTGGTGAGAAGTCCAATTCAATATAGGTGATGAAGTCCTTGCACACTTACGCAAAGAACGGTTTCATAAGGGCGCACATAACAATCTAAAATTCAAGAAGATTGGTCCCTACAAGATTTTGCGTAAATTCTCAGCCAATTCTTATGAGATACAACTGCCACCTGATATAGGCATATCACCTATTTTCAACGTGGCAGACCTGTTCCCATACACTTCCAACCCAGAGGAAGATAGTATGGTACGGCCAGAACGGGACACCCAAGTTGGAGAGAGTTCTTGGATGAGGCACATGCCTTCGCCTCAACCCCATGAGATCGAGAAGATTCTCGACACACAAGTAGCCAAGAGGACTCGTAGGAAATAGTATCTGTGATACCTTGTCAAGTGGAAGAACCGTCCAATCGAAGGCAGTTCGTGGCTCAACGCGACACAGATACAGAAGGCAGGTTATTCTGTGGAGGATCTCATGGAACGGAGCCTTGACTTTTTCTTACCCCGGGAGCCTGATGCAGGAGCATCTAGTTGATGGGTCAAGACAAAAGGAAAGGCTATTTGGTCTCTGAAGAGGACAGAAGAGGAATTTTTTGAGTGAACAATGTAGTTGTTTTTTTTGTTTATGTTGTTTAATTTAATAAAGAACAGTACGTAGGAAGGTAGAGGATTAATTAGGTAAATTGTTGCAAGTAATTAGTTTGATTTTCATGTCAATAACGTAGGACAATAACAGTTCTTGGAACTAAAAATGTGTAACCAACAGAATGTAACCAATAGCAGTTGGAAGAAAACAGTTCCATACAATCATTTTAAAAAAGGAACAGAACACAATTGTAAGGGTTTGACTTTTGAAAAGAGAGAGAGTGAGAAAGCTAATAAAAAATCTCCAAGCACACAGACATTTTTTTCCAGCATCCTGTAACTGTTTATCTACCTGTCATTCTATTCAATTTCCAGAAACAGTAAAAGTCTAATCTCTGTTTTGTTCTACAAAAACGTGTACACAAATATATGTTTCGAATTGCATTGATTCAAGCAGGCCTACGAACCTAAACGAATTTGTAGACATAACTCAAGAACATGTTGTAGAAACAAGGGCATACAAACCCTGAACCTAACAAGTATACAAACGCAGAGGAATCCTAGACGAGTTTGTATAATTCGAGCATCAAAATACATATAAGGCACAAGCATTTCCGAACAGCAAACCAAGAAAATTATCCATGTATGCCTGAAGAGTAAACCCATTTGTTTCATTTATAAAATAAGCACGATAAATCTTTGTTTAATCGTATACAGTTCCAAAACCTCATTCAAATATTTATATACTCCATATTATAACACTTTACAAAGTTCGAGGATATCATAGCATGCGGACCTAGAAACTCTAAAGCAAAACCTACAACAACTACCCACCAGAGCAACTGTGCAAGCCAACAGTGTATGACTACATACAGTTGACGGCTCCAGAAATCATTGAACCAAAAATTACAATAACCCTAGCCTACGATAGCAGAATACAGTGACAAGAAAAATAGGGAACGACCCTACCCGGGTCTAGCCGGAGCCTCGATGAGCCGAAGTCCGAAACCCTCCAGGACATTACACCTGCAACGACAAACATTAACCGAAGTTCATAAGTATTATGTGGCAAAGTAAGTAAAGACCAAAGTAAAGAACGAAACCAGTGTTCAAGTTTACCTTGCAGAGACAGGCCGCAGTCATTGCAGTCATTTAGGGTCACCCTACTCATGAAGGAGCAAGTGTATTAGTTTAACTGTGTGAAGAGAGGAAAAGATTGATAGCATAGAACATAAACTATACCTTTGCATTGCTGAAGAAGCTGAAGCCGAGACCCTGCGACCACATCCTATTCAAAACCAAGAAATATAACTAGAGACTCAACAACAGTCGCATAGAAGGATTCAAGACCAAAAGGAGTCATGCAACCCAGCAAACAACCGACATTGACATCGTACACAGAGAAATCTCAGAGTCTAACCAGCAAACTAAAGTTTCATAACTGACAGCAAGAATAAGTGCAGACAGAGCAACGTGAACGGAATTAACAGGTTGAAACAGAGGTTCATACCAGACGGAGGAGCTGATGAGTTTTCCCAGGTCAAGAGCCGAGCCAGAGCACAGTAACAACAAAATTTACACAGAGACAGCCGTAGCATAACCATAATGTAGAGCTCTCAAGATTCAAGCAAACGCACATGAAAAATGACCAAAGTTAGGGTTTGAATCGCCCATACCAAGGTGGGGTTGAAAATCCCATGGGGTGGACACTTTTCCATCAACTGTTAGCGCAAGTACCAATCATAAGTGCGGACCCCAAGTCCATTTTAAAATCATTACAATCAATCGTCAGATGAACCAACATTATATGTAATCCAGTTGCCATCATTAATTTCATTCATTTTTGCATTATTAACTTTGGGTAGTGTGACAAGGGTGGGTTGGACCCATCATATGAGGACTCTCTCAATGATGAAATCCTCTTCCACTAGAATGTTGGATTGTTAAGGAGCACTTTTCTAGCATAACAATCCTCTACTTCTTCCCTAACAATGGAATATAGGGTTGATTAGGAGCAATTTTTCTAGCATAATATTGCCTTGTTTTTTGTCTTCCAATGGCCTGTTTATATAGAATTTTGAATTCCTCTTCCCCCTCTTGGTCCATTAATGAGAAAATGACTTATGAGTAGGACAAGAGGATCCCTTGGGGGCTGCATATCTCCAAGTTGACTCAAAATCAACTGTCCTTGACTAGTACATGTTAGGGAATCCAATCTTCCAAGTGTGTGAATTGGTCCTAGACTGTTGAGTAGAACTTTCTCTTGACCGCATGGATATCAAAGTAAAAGTACCGCAGTTGCTAATTTTTGCCTTTGGACTGGCTGTGCAGGTAAATTTATACTTGAGACCTTTGGAGATTTTTTTTTTTTTATACTTCATGATGTTTTCAGCTGGAAAGTCTTCACCTGCACATTTTGTTGGACAACTTTGGATGTTACTTGGATTGTACAAATGTGTGTACAATTTTTTTGTGTTAACATATACATTATAATGACAGAAGCAAAGAATGTTTGAAAAAATAGATACATTTATTAAATTAACATATCACGTGTTCATTGAGAAATGATTTCACTTTTAGAATCATATTAATGTCCAAAGACGACCATAGTAATAGTAAATAAAAATTACAAATGTTCAATATTTTGGGACAAAATTTTCGTTAATCGAATACATGCCATGATTAAAGCCTTCGAAATACAAACTTCCTAATAGGAAGTAGAAATAAGAAAACACTCTAGTAATTCAATATAAATGATAAAAACCTTGGCATCTTGTCCTCAAACACACATTTATGCACAAGAAGATAAGTAACCAGAGGTTTCAGGATCGTCTGACTTGGAAAGAAGAAGTCAAATTTCTCATGAGTAGCAGGAAGGCTTCAAGTTATAATCTCGAAGGAAAAATTTCAAAGTATCCTGAGACTGTAATTACCCGTGAATACACACCAAAATAGGTTTCATTAAATTTTAATAAAGTAACAATAATATAAATTACTAAGTGAAGTAATTAAAGAGATTCAAGGACATTGATCTTAAAAAGATTTACATAAATATTACACTCTACAATAACCCTACAACACAAGTAATTATATATGACTAAAATTGTGACTTTACATTTACGAGTAAATTTATAAGGTTATAAACCCTTTGAACAAACAAATTAAAAATACGTTAGGTTTTAAAACCCTGTAAGAACCTTATGTAGGAATCAAAGAGGAATGAATGAATTATGTATGAATACACACACACACACACACATATACATATATTACTTGTGCAAGAAAAAAAGATTTTCAGGAATTGGAACTTGGCCAAACAATGTCACCATAGAAGAAAACCCCAACACCATACAATGAAATAGTGAGAGGAATCCTATGGTCCTGCATTGAAAAATTAATGTTTAGATTTTAATAAACAAGTATGTTGAAAAGGAAAATCGTTTTAAAAATTAAGGAAGGGGTTTGAATTGATACCTGAGCGAACTTGAAAACATTGTAAGTGTAGTGCTGCTACCAAAACACTTGAAACATTTAAGCAATGACAATAAAATTGTGAAGGAAACCATTGCCAAAAAGGATCACCATGCTAAGAAATGAAACCTAAAGATGAAAAGAAACCAAAATTGTTAAATTGGTAACATAAAAGGAAATTACTTGAAAGGCAAGGAGTAACATTAGTTAAGTTAAATAAAAACTCTAAAAAAAAAA
The DNA here is from genome assembly GCA_000404065.3 of Pinus taeda. Classification (NCBI taxonomy): domain Eukaryota; kingdom Viridiplantae; phylum Streptophyta; class Pinopsida; order Pinales; family Pinaceae; genus Pinus; species Pinus taeda. The sequence goes on along the minus strand of APFE030910526.1, from coordinate 2,850 downwards.
AAAAAAAACACCTCCAGTTGAAGTACTAGTGCATGGAGGCAACTTGACAAACAATTTTCTAGAATATTGAATGACCAAATGAGGTAAATAAAAACCTAGACCCCTCTGATAGAAAAATGATGGGTAAATAGAAAAGAGTTAAAGTAAAACTAGTCGCAGAGGTAGCAGAGCTTTGTCCAAAAACAAAAGAAATTAATGAACTATGAAAGTGACAAATGGGTATTCATTACAAACATTGAATAACCCTAAACACCTCAACCATTGATTAAGGAGAACCAAACCATAGCATTTAAGACTAGGGTTACACATATATTGAAGTTAAATCACATGAATTCTTGAAATAGATTCCACCGTGGCATGATAATAAAGCTCCACATTTGTAAACGAAACCTTGAGTGCTATAAAAACCATGCCACAACACCAATAAGTCCCACATCAATGACTACTTGTTGATAATACAAGTAGAGTGTAACACCTTCCTCCCACATCTACCCAAGTAACTAGCCAATCGGGGTAAACATGCGATGAGAGGCTACAATGATTAGATTCAACCTCCTATGTGACCTTAAGGAAATGGAATCGACGAAAAAACAACATACTAACCTTCCACATCAGCTATAGGACCCCTGAGAACCATCCCAACACTTCAGGAATCTTGCCCCTAGGTCCCACTGAAGTTTTTGATCACTTGACCTCTGGAAAATATCATGAAATAGGCCTGCCAGCGTCTAGGAGGCTCTGGACGCTCTCATTCTATAGGCATGCCAACGTCCAGGGACTATTTTGTCTAGTTCTATGCCAGCGTCCCGAAGATTTAAGCCACTTTTCCAGGATCTGATCCTAGGTCATTGCCTAGAATTTAATGACATCTTCAAAAAAATAAAGTAACAGGGAAACAATGATGTTAAATCAAGTACTTGAACAAGCCCTTAACCAAACACGTACTAGCCATAACAGGAATTTCAAAAAACATATCATAAATATGTAATCTACAAGTGTAAACAACATAATTGAGCATAGTGATCTCATACTTATCTGAAAATCGCTAAGAACTAGTGTTCCGTTATACCATTTGATGCATTATCATCTATTAGGCCATAGATACATTGTCCATTCATTTACAAGTAAAAACATGATGATAGCCATACATATCCACTGTCATAAAACACATATATAACCAACATAATAGCAACAAAATACCAATGAAATCACAACCATATGATCCACATATAAATCAATATAATACTCATAGAAATACCTTTCATTAATGATGCAAAATCCAAACCCGGGATGGGACTACCACGTTCCACCCACCCATAGAATGGCTGAGCCAAATCTCTCTTCATCCATTCACCCTTGAGCCATATTCCAAGCATGAATGTGGGACTCAAACCAAAAGAACCAACCAGAGCATCCTGTGGCTAAACCACCTCTCCCTCATCAATAGAAACTAGGCTTTAGCATAATCCATCCTGGATCACCAGGCCAACACAATAAACATTTCATAACATGCTTTACCATGATATATACCCGATCACTAGGCAAAACAAGCATGGATTCCATCATATTTCTCCACCTACACTGTGAGGAATTTTCCTGTCTCCTAGTCTCCTAGTCTCTCGGGCTTTACAACAATCCAAAACCAGATCAATAGGCCCTGAATGAAGACCCACTCTCCAGGATTTATTGCATATCCCAAACTCGAGATTACTAGGCCCAACGAAGAGAAAACCACCTCTTGACTTTACCGTATATCCTACCATTCACCAACAAGGATTCCTAGGCCCACCAAGGCAGCACAATCATGGCTTTACTGTAACCCATAGTCTGGCTTAGGGGTCACTATGCTAGTGGCTTTATCGTGATCCATAGTTCAGTTTAGGGACCACTAGGCCATGTGCTCTATCATTCAGAGATCAACCTCACTTAGTTTCAAATCCATCTAGCAATCCATCCCAACCAGAACATGAGAAACCCATCACACCATGGCTATCCAGAAATGGCAAGGCTAGGTTGAGAACAATGTTACACCTAGAAAAACCCATGCCATAACAACAAAGAACCACACGCAATAGCACGCATGCAGAATCTAGAAAGGAAAATACACATGCAAATCGATAACTACAAAGAATGTTGTTGTAACTTCTTGATCTTGCCCTTCCCTTCTTGATCTTTGCTTCCTCTTGCCTTCTTTTCCTTTCTAATCCAATGCCAAAATTCTCCAAGAAAACTCAAAGTGTCCAAGAGTATGAGAGAGAGAGAGAGAGAGAGATAGAATAATGAGAGAGCTCGAAAACAGAACTGACAAGAAGTTACCAACTAATCCTTAGAATCCTTTTTATTAATGAGGCCTCTATTTTCTTCATTTTCCTCCTCACATGAAACCTGTGACCTTTCACCTCCCTTTTCTCCTAATTTCCATTATTTTCATAAATATATGTGCCCATTTTTCCTTTCCAAAGCCTTATCCATTTCCTTTTCCAATTTCCTTAGCCATAATAAATTGATGAACACCCACACTACAATGTCTTGCCCAACATTCAATTTGGAATAAGTGTCCCATCAACCGGTGTTATTATTTTTGCCTTTATTAACTTTTATTACATGGAATTTTTACCATGGATGTTACATAGAGCAATGTCAAACAAAATTACAACTATAACACAAGGTAAAAGGTTCATAACATTAAGCTATATATATATATATTAAGCGAATAAGTCGAAAGACTGATGAAACAACAGCAGTCATGGCGTAAGACTAGCTACGATCCAAAAGAAGGTTGTAATCTAGAGGGGCATCAACCACCTCCACATCTAGATTAACGGTTTTTCCTTCAACCTCTATAGGAAA
>APFE030910525.1:547247-563509 GCA_000404065.3 Pinus taeda | reverse complement strand
CATTGAAAGGAATATAATGAAAAATCAAGCTGGTAGTCTCGGTTTTGAGATCCAGTGGGAAATCTCTGTGTATATGTGTTTTATGTGTTATGCTCTCGCATTTTTATTTTTCCTATGATTTAGAATTCGTATGTAGGTAATTTATGTATGGGGTTAAAACCTACAGGCATTAGTCTCTACCCCGCTTTTGTGTCCATCGGATTATGGTAGGGACTTCCTTTTATATCTCACTGTAACAGAATCAACCATTGGTATGGTTCTCCTTCAGGAAGACAATGCTCTCACAGAGCATGTGATTTATTACTTGAGCCGAGACTTGATAGGTCCTGAACTTCCCTATTCTCTGGTTGAGAAGTTGGCCTTGGCAGCTGTCCACACTGTCCAGTGGCTCCGTCATTATATTCTGCTACGCAAAACTTTTGTATTGGTAGCAGTCAATCCGTTTCAGTTTGTCCTCAGTAGGTGAGTGATTAGGGGCAAATATAATCGATGGATTTTCATTCTACAAGAATTTGATCTCGAGTTCTTATACGCTAAGTCCAAGAAATGTATGGTTTTTTCCGAGCTAATTTCCGAGATGCCTTGTGGATAGATACTGTTTATGAGGAAATTTTTCCCGACAAACACTTATTCCTCATATCTTCACTCGACCCTTGGTATGGATATATCATTGTTTATCTCTGGACTTTGAAGTTTCCCTCTGCTTTCTATAAGGATGAACGTCACAAATTACGTCACCTCGCTAAAAATTACATCATCATTGGTGATACATTATATCATCGGGGGGTTGATTCAATCCTTCGGCGCTGTTTAACCTTAGAGGAGGTAGAGTCTATGCTAAATGATTGCCACAGTGGAGCTTGTGGTGGTCATCTATCAGGGCTTGCTACAGCTCAGCGTATCTTGCGTGCCAACTATTTTTGGCCTTTTCTCTTCAAAGATTGTGTTGAAGCAGTCAAACTTTGTCACCCATGCCAAGTTTATACACGGAAGATGCGCGCACATCCAGCTTCTCTTTTTCCCGTTGTCACTATCGGTCCCTTTACTAATTGGGGTTTTGATTTTATGACTTGTCATTCGCCTTCAGCAGCGAATCACAAGTATATTATCGTGGCCGTCGACTACTTCACGAAGTGGGCCGAGGCCATGCCCACTTATAAAAATGATAGTGAGACAACGACATTGTTCCTTTTTAATCAAATTATCTCAAGGTTCAGTATCCCAAGAAAGATTGTCACTGACCATAGTAGTCATTTCCAGAATCAACTAATGTCAGAATTGGCTCTCAAACTAGGTTTCCAACAGGAACATTCATCTCCTTATTACCCTCAGGCCAATGGACAGGTTGAGGTAGTAAACAAAACTCTTAAGACGATCCTGGAAATTACAATTGATAAAAATAGATCCAATTGGCATCTTATGTTGTATCCAGCTCTATGGGCATACCGAACCTCCGTTAAGACTGCTACAGGTTTTACACCTTTTCAGTTAGTTTATGGGTTGGAATCTATCTTTCCTGTCGAATGTGAAATTCCATCTCTTAAGTTAGCTATTGAGCTCCTTCCAGATACCTCTCATCTCAAAGAGCACCTCCTTCACTTGGAACATCTCGATGAGAAGTGTCGAGATGTAGCCACAGTAAATGAGGCTCATAAGAAAAGGGTTAAAACCCAGTATGATAAACTTTTCTGTCCTCATGTTTTTTCTAAAGGTGACCTCGTCTTGGTCTATGACCAAGATAAGGACACCTTGGGGGCAGGAAAATTGAAACCTATGTGGTACGGTCCCTTCATAATTAAACGAGTTTTAACAAAAGGGTCGTATGAGTTAATCGATTTCGAAGGAAACAAATTGGCGGAACCTCGAAATGGGCTCTACCTTAAGAAGTACTTTGCTTAAGTAGCAGCTAGGTAATGGCTTCTTTGTACATTATGTATATTTGTGCATATTTTGTTGAGAGTTTGTGATATCAACACTTTTTGGTCTGCTTTGGCAGGTGTTGATGGATGACTTGGTTTATTTTGGATTCGTCGATGGTGCTAGTCGGCACAGTCGGAATCTCGCTTCCGCAGCATGGGTATTGTATTATCCCACTGGTCAATTGATGGTATCAAGGGGAGTATGCATCGGCCCTGCTTCAAACAATATGGCTGAGTATACTGCTGTCATTAATTTGCTATCTGAGGCAAGTTCTCATGAAATTGACTCGTTGGTAGTTTATCTTGATTAACAATTGATAGTGTCACAATTAAATAACATTTCTCGGGTATGGGATCCATGTTTATATCACCAGTATTTAAGGGTGAGGTTGTTGCAAAGATAATTTACTTATATTAATTATTTTCATATTCCAAGATCTCATAATTGTTAGTTGATTCTATCGCTAATCAAGCATTAGACTGGCACATCAATCATTAATCACAATAAATTAAGCATTAAAAAGTCAAACTATATATATATATATAACATAAAGCGTCTCGAGTGTACATAAGTTTATTAAAAAATATACAAAATTGGGACTCAAATGCCCATAATCATGTCCACTATGTCTAATTCCCTGGCTCAGGATGAGCGGCTAAGTAGCCAACTACTGCATTGGCTACACGCCTAAAAGTGCGGACCCAGTCACATGGCATGCCAACCACATGACGTTGCATCTCTATAGGAAGGTCCTCTACCACCTCCATCGGCACTTGGTGGGTCAGCATCACCAAATGCCGTTGAACTGTGTGTAGAGTTTGTTCTGTGGCTGCAGCTGCCTCTTCGGCCCCTTGGCCGCGATGCTTGTGCAGTGGGAACTCATCTGGTCATACAGGCCCAATATCTAGAACATGATCATTTTATTAGTCATTTGAATCCTATCAAAAATATTTTCAAAGTTCATTATTATATTTGAAAAATAAAAAAAAATCATAAAATCAAAAATCACTTACCAATGTCGCCCCATGCTGCGGTCGGTGGTAATGCTAGATCGGCATCTCCTTGGAAATCCAACCCAGCATAGGGGTAGTCATCAATGGTGATGATCTGTTGATCCCACTAGGAAAAGAAGTTGTTATCGAAAGCAGTCTGTGGGACTTCCCCACCTCCCAAATGTTTCATCAGGTCAGCCCACTTGCCCATTCGAGGATCTTGTGGGGCGCTGATTGAAATTGGTACTCTGGGACGAAGTGCGGGGACTCTCTCGAAGAAGAAAGAGCACAAAATAGTCCCATAACCGAAGTTTTTGGTGTGTCCTCTCTTGATAGAAGTGAGTTGGCTTTTCATGCTAGCTATAAGAGAAGTAAACCAATCAAACACTGTGGTGAGATAGTCAACTTCCACGCTCATGTTTAGCCGTGATGCCTGAAGCAGAGAAGCGGATCCATTCACTCGAGCTATGATGAACAGGATTATCCTCAATGGTAGACTCACCACATGTGTGATGGAAATCTGACTTCCGACTTTCTTTGGATGTCCCGGGAAATATATTTGTACGTAGTCCTCAATCGAGAGACTACTCCATGTTCTCCCCCGGGAATGTACTACCTCTCCCCTTCGAGAAATGCTTGTAATGAAATAGATATCTTCCACTTCTATCTTGAGTGGCATCTAGTCGATAATAAAAGCATCCTCCTCGATGTTCCAGTAATCAATAAGCATCTCTAGCAGACGTGTGTTTGCTTTCATATTTGGTAATTTGAAGAACTTAAGAAAACCGCATCCCCTTAATGCATCCAAAGCCTCGGGACTGTTCATAACTTCTTCATCTACTGCGGTATGCTCTCTTTCTCACCAGGTGATTGTCATCTTGATGGAAAAATCAATTTGAACCATTAGTTTTTATGTTTGAAATGTCCGCGGTGTATACGCGGGTCCCCTTTACACACAGTTGCGTGTAGGGCCCCCGTGTACGCAGGTTGCATATTACTAACCCGCATATACGCCACGGACAAGATTTTGGCAAGAAACTCAACGGTAAAACATTAATTAAAAATTCTAAAACTAATCACAATCAATTACAAGTTAAGAATGAGAGTTACCTGGATATTTTAGAGGAATTTGAACGGTTGAATTTGACGTATGGGAAGTTAGCTCCTTTTGCTCCAATTTTGTGCTCTCAAACTCAAAGGATGAAAATGGTGAGTCCAAAAACCTTTTTATAAGCTTTGAAAATGTCAAATTTTTTCAAAACTTGATTTTGTTCGATCTCATGTAACTTTTAACTTGGGAGCTTGGAATGTCGAGAATGGTTTGATTTTCAGGAAATTTTGGATGTTTTCGACAATTTTGAGACGGTTCCATGACTGCTGACCTATCATGGCAAGTATCATTTTCTCACTGGCATATAGGTTAGGGAAGCCATTTTTTCTGTTGCATCATGCTTACTAGCCTCCATCTGTCGATACACTTGCCATAGGGTCGATCCCATCGTGTTATGGTTCGCAAACCATCTTCACTCGCTGATTCTTTAAATCATGACACGATGGTAGAGCCATCCTTTACATGGGCATCCTAGTTAGCACCTCAATGACATTTGTTGCCCATGCTGCTCCAATTTGAGTAGGCTCGGGAGTCCTCTATAGTCCCGCCATGACTTATACGATGAAGACTCATTCCTCTTTGCTTCCTCGTTTTGTTCTGGCCTTATAACCTAGAGGCTCCTTTGTGTTGAGTTGTACTACTGCATTGCATTTTGACTATCTACACCTTTTGGCCTTAAGCCAGCTTCACTTGGACTCATGTTTAAGCCAACTTTTGACCATGACGACTGCAAAATCAAACTTGCATACATTTGACCTTTGCAGTTTGACACAGCTTGACCCGTGGAAGGAACACACCTTTGAGTGTCTCTAGCCAATTTTTGCCTCCCTCCATTGAGCATAGGAATGTTCCAATCCCAGGAACTAGATCATCTGCTTCACTGACACTCATTCTTTCCACTGTACTATAGCATTCTTTTATTCTTTTTCCATCTTTAAAGAAAAAGACCAAAAAAATTGTATATTCCAAAAAAGAGTAGGAACGGGACAGTATTTCCATTTATTGTTAGCAGCTAGAGTCATTCATGTCGCCCTTGAACAAAGCACTCAAAACAAAGTCTCCTCCACTTGGGTGGGATTTTGTTATTGAGTCAGTTCTCCCCTGATTGGTTATCTCTTCCAATCATATGGAGGGTTCGTTTGTGCTTCCTACACAACAAGCTTATACAGAGTCATCATATGCTGCCACATAGTCACATTGAGTCCTGCTTTGTTCAAGGGAAGTTAGCCTAAGTCGGCCTCTCTGCAGTGTCCCTTGACTTATTTTTTAGTCGGCCATCCCTGGTTGTCAGTGCTATGTCTATCATCACATCAGTTATATTGGTCCTGTTACTCATGCCGGTTTGAGAAGATCTCCATTGACTTCTTGCTGGTGGGTCTTGTCCTTATCGATGATGACATCTTGTTGTGAGGACAGGCCTAGAGCTGCACCCTGGCCCTATTTTCATTATTGATAGGTCACCTTGCGCTCAACATCGATCAATATCATGGGTCTTTGACTGAGTGGTTTCTCTTGTGTTCGACATTAGCATAAATTATCACACATTGGGATTCATGCAGTACCTTGGTTTCCATTTGACCTTATTGGCGGATACCTTGCCTCTGTGTCAGCTTTCATTATTGGTTGGTTCAGAGGGTTTCTTCCGTGCACTAGCCACATCTGGTGTACGCCGGAAACATACTTCGGTTGGGTTACTACATCTTTTTCATTTGATTCCTTCCACATTATTGGCCTACAGGTTACACTCGTGCTATATTGATGGAGGATGCCTTAATGCCTTCCTTCTAGCGAATCTTTCCCTATCGACTTAGACTCATTGCTCTTGGGCAAAGATCTAGAGTTCATTTGGCAGTACCTTGGGGTTTGTAGTCATTAGTGGCAGATCCTTCGTTATTGATAGTGGGAAACCATCATTGTCTCCTGATCAATAGATTCTTACAGGTGTTCGACTCCAGCTCATCTATTCACACTTGTTGGATTGTACTGGGTACCTTGACGCTCATTATCATTATCGGCGAGTAGTCTCGTGTTTGTTAATGGTATAAATCAATGACCAGTAATCAAACGATTTCTCACATGGTCGACTTCAGATCATTTATTCCCATGCTGTAGAAATGTACCACAGTGGTCGGTGAAGACCTCAGGTTGTATCAGCATTCGTTGGTTCACTTGACAGTTGCTCCTGTTTCTACTAGTAGATACCACTTCACCTTATATGTTGCAGTCATTCATGGAGATATTTTATATGTTGGCACATGAGTTTGCAGTGTAGTACCATCTTATTCCATCATGTTCAGTTGGTACTTTGTGGGATTAGTCTTTGATATCAATGATCCGCTTCATCTTTCAGCATCATTGACATTCCTATATGTGACATTCAGACATGTACTTGTTTGATCATGATCAGATGATCCATTATGTATTTTCCAGTCATCTATACTTGTATACTTGGTGGATCCGCTTGTACTTGATATGCAGACATGTTGTATTTTCTCTGAGCATGGATATGCCTGCCTCAGATAGTGTTTCTTTCTGATCTCCTTTTGTGGCTTGGCAGGCTGAATTCTGGTGCAGTCCTTCTCAGTCTTCGACAAATTTCCTTTCCATGAACTTGCTTAATACATTTCGGCCATCATGTACCCTTTCTGACCTCATATATTAGGGGGAATCTGTTATAGCTCGAAATCTCACTCTTGCGGTTTGTGATGCTACACTCATGGCCTAGGGCAACCCCTCCTTCCAGACCTGGTCCCAAATTTAAAAAAACTGTGTTTTTTCCCTATACATGACATTGCCCTGAGCTAAATGCATGTATACGTGGGTCTGTGTATACCCAACCCATGTATATGTATAAAAACACTTTAAAAAAAATAAATCTCCTTAATTTTGGGCGGAGATCATGGGTTTTACCTGTTGATCACCTGTTAGTGCCCATGGCCCAACCGTTCCCAACGAATTCCTAACTAAAAAACTACTTTATGAGAAGTTTAAAAATGCTTCTATGGGAAGGCCAAAGGGAGGAGAGAAGAGAGAGAAAGATTGCTATGCTGAGATTTCCCTGACTAGGTCTGAAGATCCTTGTGCCTCCTGCACTTCCCCCATCCTACAGGAAACCCTTGTTTCCTTATGTGTTTTGATGATTTCATACTACTTGAGAGATCATGGAGTAAGTCATGGAAGGAGTTTGTTAAAGGCTTGAGATGGGACGAATCTGGGAGACAGTTCCGCTTGGAGCCTGCAAAAGGATGACTCAGGTGAAATTGTTCCTTTTTTGTAATTTCTTTTTCTATAATAAAAGAGACACATGTCTTTGTTCCTGATATAGATCTTCTTCATGTTATGATATTCATATTATGATTCATATGTGAACGGTTGTTTAATTGCATAACTAACTGCCTTTCCTTATAATATGAAGTTGATTTCTTTATGATGTCTAGTCCATATACTATTGTACTTTCTTGAATTGTTTGTTTTGCAGGTCAAAGGAGCAAAGGAACTCCAAGAAGGGTTTGGACCCTGGCAGGCTCTTCTCAAATGTAGGACCTTAGGTACGCTCCCTATTATAGAGTTTGCTTATAGTAGCATTATGATTGCATGGAATGTGTGTTTCTTTGCATAGATAACCTTCAGTCTGCTAGGGTATTCACCCAAGACCCTAGGGGAGTTTATCCCACAACATGTTGGTGGAACAACTATTAGTTGGGTTTCAAAAATCCAAAGTGTTGTTGCACTTTCAACAATAGAAGCAGAGTATGTTGTTGCTACAAAGGCTAGTAAAGGAATGATTTGGTTACAAAGGTTTATGGGTGAATTGGGTAAGGAGCATGATATGGGCAAATTATATAGTGATAGCGAAAGTGCTATTCACCTTGCAAAGAACTCACCATTTCATTGTAGGACTAAACACATACAACTCAAGTACCATTTCATACGATCAGTGTTGGAAGATGGAGAGTTGTAGCTGGAAAAGATACACACTAGCCAGAATCCTGCAGATATGATAACAAAAGTTGTAACCAAGGAGAAACTGAGAATATGCTTAGTTTTGATTGGTATTCAAGGATGAAAATGAAGATGAGAAACAACTAGGTCCAAAGAGGAGTCATTGTCTAGCAAATGAAGTAGCGGTGGAGTTGCTACAATCATTCTCCAAGTTGGAGATTGTTGAGTATGGAGCATGATTGTTTAGAGGTCTTTGATTCAGCCAGATGTATACCCCAAGAAGTTTGTACACCCCTCCACGTTGGGGTCCAAGGGGGTACTTGTCCCCCACGCAGGGGTCCAGGGGGGTCGATCCCCCCCTCCCTGCTGGGGGGTCCAGGTGCCAGTGGTCCCCCAGCGGGACTTTTTGGGGTAGCACCCCCAAAGCTAAAAATAGATGTAAAATTGCCTCATAAAAGTATAGTAATTTCTAGTCAATCTAGGCCGTTCATTAAGCGGATGATCTGATGGTAGAACTTATGTTTAGTTTAGGGTTTTTCCCCTAGAAGGTAACCCCTCTCTTTGTATGAGGGCATTGTATTGAGTCTGTGTAATAGATGTGTATTCTCTGAGCAAGAACCAGAGAGGTGAGATTGTGAGAGAAAATAGATTATATTACAATGGATCTGTTGTAGGTTGTGTCTCTTCATTTTGCTGAATAATAGAAAGGAAGGACTGACATTTGGGGTGGACGTAGCCCAAACTGAGTGAACCACGTATATTTGTGTCTCTCTTGTTTTATGCGTTTTCTATGTTTATATTTTTGCAATATTTTATGTGTTCCATTGCTCCGTAATATATAATTTTCTAACAGAAACAATGAAATCAAAACAAGCATTCACTTTCAGTTTCACCAAAGCAAACAAATGTAATCTATGTTTGACAATGGAGTAAAAGAAATTTTAAAAGCACCAATATGACTCAATACTAATGAAAATAACTTCACAAACACATATTGAAAGCAACTTGAAAATGGTGTCTTGACTACAATAATACACCTTAATGGAAGCAATCAATCTCATACAGATAAGCTAAGCAATGAGTGAAGGGTGACCTAGACCTAGAAACCCTAGAAGCCAATAAATCCGCAAACGCACATCAACAAATGATAAGAGACAATTGCAATAACACAAGAATGACAATCAAGACAAAGGCACTGTAATTACGTTGGAAAATTACTCACAAAGGTTGAAAACCACTAAAAACAAGAAGAAACCCAAATTGTCTTCTATCCTTTGGGATCAGCGCACCTGTTAGAGGCAAAAGGGTGATGAAGGTAGAGCAGTGCAATTGTAATCTGAAAATCAACACTGACAGTGCCTTTGTCAAAGTAGAAAATGCACTGGGCGAGGAAAATAGGGAAAAAATAAAAAATCTTGAAAATCAAAACAGGCTCAACACTCTCAAGAAAAAACCAGTGACTGCATAAATATACAGTGATGCATACAAGCCAAGAAATCGATGGTTTGTGAAACTCATTAGAGAATATGATCAAAGGAATGGATGGAAACATTATAACTTCCCTAGTGGAGTCGCCATTTTGTTGTCTAGGTAAATCCTTCGTGCATATAGAGACAATCCCTCTAGCCCAATGAGTGGGGATAGTAGCCTACGTGACAATCTATAAGACACTTTCCTAAATCACAATCAAAATGGGAGAAGTGGAAGGGGACCTACCTTGTTCTGATGCTATGATGTACTCCCTTACTAAGGATCTTGATCACTTTCTACTCGATCTCAACTCTGCTGCTCATAGCATTTGAATACTTGCACAAGAGATCAAAGACACAACAAATCATACAAGTGAAACAATCATAATCTAAAGTAATCCACTTAACAGATCAAGGAGCATTAAGATAAATGATGCATTAACGCAAGCATTTATGGAAAGTGAACCAACAATTGTATATATTAATGAATAAAAGAGGAAGCATACAACCAAGCCTTGATGTCAATAAGCCCTCCTTGAGTGAATGTCCAAGTCCAAGGCCAAGCTCTCTAAGTACTCCTTCTCCAAGCCAAATGAGTCGCATGTAGGCACTATCTCAACATAAGGGTGCAAATAATCAAACACCAACCATTTGGGAATGGGAGGGGATGATTATATAGGCAGGGTGAGGGACTTAGGATGTCTCCAAAGTTAGGGGAAGTCCCTCATCCGAAGGAGGAAGATCATAGGGATAAGATCCAAGGGAAATATTGGGAAATTTGACCACATCCACAACGAACAACCTCCAGCTCGTCATCCTGGAAACCTCTAGATCACAAAGCTTCTTGTCCTCTTTGGGAAAACTTTCCTTTTAGTGATAAACATGAGTATCCAAGTAAAAATGATGCTGGCAGCATGAGACTAGTACGATGCAACTTGCCATCAACATTAGTTTCCAGTGTCACAGTCATGCTGATCCTGAAATTAGGGTTTTGAGCTCACTTCTTCAGGGGGGATCTAGAATACATATCAGGATGGGTACACTGCATAATTTTCAAGTTTTGGGCACTCTTGGACATGACACAGGGAAGCATAGGAGGCATGAAAAGATATAGTATAACAGGCTTCCCACGAGTCCTTTACATGTGGGGCAAATTTGAGGAGTGAAAAGGTAATATTTTCCAGATTGCAAAAGTCATGAACTGAAAAATATCCTTCCAATATATTTAACCATCTATCTATGGCATTTGCATCTATTTGTCCTTAAAATATAGGAATTTCAAAGTTAACTTGTACATTAAAAGGAGTGGTGCCTTCAGAGTGGTTGCTGAATGAACATGCATCACCTGTGGGTAGCCGCCGAATGATTTGGGCAAATTTATCCATCATCACATTTCTTTGTTGCTTGAGGGATTCTTAGAGAAATATTTTGAAATGATCTCCTACCCCTTCATCTTTATTTTCTTCCACCATGGGAGGCCGTCATGGTTTGCGAGGCTTGTCTTGCAAAAGTTCAACCAGTTTGAGCCCTAACTCCTTCTACCTTGACCTAGTTGGGGACACACAAAAAAAAATAAAGAAAAGGTAGACCGCTCTAATACCACTGATCTAGACTTATGAAAGAACTCGAAAAAATAGGGGTATACACATAAACACATAGATGCACCATAAATAAAAATATCAAAGAACTGAAGCATGCTTACATACAGAAATGGAAATAAACTAGCTCAGGTGATGGTCGGTGATCTCTGAGAAGAGATGTGGTGGCTACATGCCTCTGAACTGTGTTGCAATGAGGCTCAAAGGCCTATTTATTATTGCAAAACAATGGAAAACCATAAACATCCAAAAACCTAGCCCTAGGAGATGAAGCACCAAAACTGTGGGCCATGTTTGGGTAAATTAGTACATCTACTCCTTGAGGTCATAACTTTGGAATACGATCTCCATTTGACTATCATAATACCTCATTTTCAAGATATTTAAGAGGAGGATGAAAAAAATCCATATTTGAATTTGGGATCTTTCCAGTCTCTCCATTTTCCCTAAAATATTCTTTTAGTCCCTCAAAATGGCTCTAGAAGTTTAGGACCTGAAAACATGCCAAAAATAGTAAGTTGTGCTATAATTAAGGAAGATAAAAGGAAACAATGGTGGGGGTACTAGTGGAACATGTATATGGCCACCATTATCATCTTGTAACAATGCTCCCCCCTTACAAAGCAATGGTCCCCATTGTGTTGAGTGACTCCATGAGATGGGTAAACTTCAGCTAAACATGGTCCCTGGTGAGCCACTTGCCTTGGTGCATGAGTTGGCCAGTTTTGGTAACTTTATATAGTTGGATATTTTGATGGTGAGTGTTCTTGATATGTGTGTCCATGATACCATTTCTTGTGGCATGGTCCGTTCATTCTGGGTTTAACTCTGTTGGTGTGAGTTGTTTTGCAATGTCTGATGTGTTGAGTAATGGTGGAAAGTATGGTCGAAGGCGATCCACATTGAACACTAGGTGTAGGCCACAGACTAGTGGAATGATGATCTTGGAATTATCCCCTATAGCCTTACTAATGGTGTAAGGCCTATATTAGAGTTGAGAATCTTATGGTGGGGCCCAGCGAGGCACTCCTTCTACAAATGTAACCAAACTTTATCACCCACCTAGAACTTGTGTGGCACTCGATGCTAATCATGATGTTTCTTGTACTTAGCATTATTTCTATCCAATATGTTATGGACCTATTGGTGGATGCACTGAATGTGCTCAATGAATCTATTAGCCATATTAGCTTCGGACTGGACATGATCCAAATATGCCTGAGTATCTACAAATAGTATGGCCACATAAATGGGACATAGTGGCTAGAATCCTAACCCTACTTGAAAGGAATTATGGCCAGTCGAGCTATGGAGAGCTCTATTGTAGTTATGCTAGAAATAGGGGGGGATTTCATCCCATGTGTGTTGATGCCTTGAGTTGTATATACACAAAATGTGTATGATCATCCTATTGAAGACCTTTGTTTGGCCATTAGTCTGGTAGTGGAAAGTCGTGGACTTAGTGAAATTGGTATCCAACATCGACCAAAGAATTGACCAAAATATACCTAGGAAACTGTCATCCCGATCTGAGATAATGGACTATGGGATCCCAAAATGTAACCACACTCATTCAAAGAAGAGATTAGCAGTGTCTTCTGATGTGATACTCTTCTTGGGGGCTGCCATAATGGCCATCTTAGAGAATCTATCAACGGCCATGAAAACACAATGGTTGCAATGAATAGTAGAAGGAAGGCCCAACATGTAATCCATAGAGATAGATTCCCAAGGTCAACTAGGAGTAAGTATAGAAGTATATAGGCCTTACTTATTAATAGTCTATTAGGAAATGGTGCAGGAAGCATAGGCTCTGATGTACTTCCCAACTTCCTGTTGAAGGTTCAGCTGATAAAAATACTTTTCCAACACTACCACTATTTTCACTAACCTGAAATCTCCAAAGACCCATTTGTAGGGCATCTCCCAAATCATGTTGGATCGCTTGTATGAAGGAATAGAAAGGTGTCCTAGGTGGCATTACAATGCATCCTGTAGGTGAAAATTTGGAACTTTCTTGCCTTCTAGGAGTGTATGGTATGTTTTTTCGAATTCTGCATTGCTCTTGTAAAGATGTGCTACCCCAAAGTCACATTCCCACAAGAGTCGAGCACAGTGGTTAGCGCCATGATCAATTCTTGACTCAGGAGCTATTCAACATTGTTGGCGCTTCCCTTCTTGTACTTAATGTTCAAATAGAACTATTGCTTGTATGTGGAACATTTATAATGGGGATCGTTTTACAACTTCACTTGTGCCTATATGAATTGGAGGGTTCGATGGTCTATGTGAATGATCGTTTCCTTCCCCATAATGTAATGCTTCCATTGTCAAAAGTATGCCACATTGGAATACATATCTTTGTCATAGGTGGGATAATTTTAGACTATGTCAAAAATTGTCTCACTGTGATATGCCACCAGATGGCCCTGTTGAGTAATAACTGCACCAATAACATAGTTAGAGGCATCTGTCTTGATCTCAAATAGTTGTTGCAAGTATGGTATTGTAAGAATTGGTGCAAAGTAGATGTGATTCTTAAACATGGAAAATGACTTTTAGACCAAAATAGATTTTCTTTTACTCCTCCATTGGTGACTTGACTCAAATGCCAAGTTATATGAGAGAACCCCAACACGAACTTGTGGTAGAAGTTGAAAAGATCCAGAAAGTCATAGAGCTCTGTTAGAGTGGTTGGGGTTGGCTAATAAAGAATTACTTGTATCTTGGTTGGGTCGACATGCATGCCCTTCTCATCAATGATGTACTTCAAATACTGAACCTGGGTCATACCAAAAGTGTATTTATCCAAATTGGCACATGACTTGTATCGCCACAGGATTTGGAGGACTTGTAGAATATGGTGGAGGTGTTCTTCCCAAATCTGGATGAAGATCAGAATGTCATCCAAATAAACCACCATGAATGATTTGATGAAAAGTCTCAAGAATATGTCCATTAGCCTCATGACGATTGTAGTGGCATTCACCAACTCGAAAGGCATGACCAACCATTCGAAAATGCCCTCCTTGGATTTGAAGGTAGTCTTACACACATCGAAGGGTTCGATTGGTACCTGGTGATAAATCAACTTCAATTCAAACTTGCTGAAATATTTTGCCCCCTTTATATTTTATAGAAGGTCATCACTCCGTGGAATTGGATGCCTATTATAGACAATGATCTTATTTAATTCCCAATAGTCAATACAGAGTATCCAGGTCCTATCCTTATTCTGTACCAACATGATCAGGCTCCCATAAGGTGATGGAATTTTCCTCATGTGACCTTTCTACAACAATTGTTGAATCTATCTCTTGATTTCATCGTTCTCTAGAACAGAGATCGATAGATCAGTACAATTGCTAGCAGCCCGATTGGGGTTAGATCAATGGAGTGCTTGACCTGAAAGTGTAGATGTACCTTTGTGGGCGAGGTGAAGATGTCATTGTACTCCTTTAATACATTGACCATTTGTTGTCACTATGTGGAGGAGCCCCGACTAGATGGAGTTCCCACAATATTATTCTTGCCCTAAGGGCAAATCACAAGGAAAACAAATCTCCCGGACTATGGGAAATGATATTTATGCATTTCTTCATAGTGATCAGAGAAATGTTGATAGGTAGTGCTACTGTTGGTATCCTGTACAACTTATTTCCCAAAGTAATAGTAAAAGTGTGAGGGATAGACTCATACACATCACACAATAACTCATACATGAAGGTATTAATGCTCTCTGGAAGGCAACATTGTTTGCTGATGCAGAGATCTCGACCTTAGTGAAGCCACACGATGGGTTACAACTGTGGGTGTGGTGTGTTTAGTAGGCCCAATCACTTCATAACCTCTACTAAAATGAGGTTTGTTTGGCTCTCATTATCAACAATGAAATAGAGAGGAGAAGCCTTCACCCACATTTTTGAGTGGAAGAGCCGCTCCCCATCCTATGGATTTTCAGGCTCATCCTTTATGATATTTGTGGTGGAAAAACTGTCGCTAAGCTCTGCATCAATAATATTCTTCCCTTTCTCACTCCCCTTGGGTAGAAACATCACATAATAACTTATCTGTGAAGGTCTTGATGCATTATGGAAGGAGACATTGTTGTCTGATGCAGAGATCTTGACCTTGTTGAAGCCACCCGATGGGTTACGATTGTGGGTGTGGTGTGGTCGGTAGGCCCAACTGCTTCACAACCTCTACTAACATGAGGTTTGTTTGGCTCCTGTTCTCAACAATGAACTAGAGAGGAGAATGCTTCACCCACATTTGTGAGTGGAAGAGCCGCTCCCCATCCTATGGATCTTGGGGGTCATCCTTTTCGATCTTTGTGGTGGCAACAATGGCTCTAGGCTCTACATCAATAATATTCTTCTCTTTCTATTACAATTCCATTTGGGCACATCAAATCCCAATCTCTTAATTAGTGTTTTAGGGCTCATCAAACCCTAATTTCAGTTGCTTCATGCCTTAAACAAGTCACCCCTTTGAATGACTCCTTCCAAGACAATTTCATGACTTGAAGACATCCAGAAATAGACTCTAGAGGGACTAGCGCATGTAAGCCCTTATGAAGGTGCATTGTAGAGCAGTGGAGTCCACTGCAGGGTGTTCTATAGAGCACTTAGGCTTTCTTTCACCTGCGCTGGGCAAGGATGAGCGAAATTCACATAGGGTTTGGGGAATATTCTTATCTTTTGGAGTCATCTAGAAGGTTCCCTCACTTATCAAATCCTATGAGCTCGAAAATGGATGTGGATGAGTTAAGGTGCATCCTATCCTCTCATCCCTTCGTCCATGGAAATAATTGTAAGTATGGAAGGCCATTCAATGCTACCATTTATGAAAAAACCTCCTTCATCTTCTTATAAATTGACCACTCATCTAAGTGATCAGGGGCTGGATTATGTTGAATTGTAAGGAGATAATGCTACTATGACATTTGGCTTTGAAGCAATAGTTGTAATGCTACAAGTTTATCATGCTTTTGATGTGATGTGGATGGGATCCAAGCTGAAGGAATGGCTTTGAATCAGACACTAATTGATCCAGGTGGATGTTGGTGGCCACCCACCTATCCCATTTGGACCCCCGCAACTGTCTCTTTCAGTTTTTCACCCACCTATCCCATTTGGACCCCCGCAACTGTCTCTTTCAGTTTTTTAGTTTCCGTAATTGTAGCACAATTTACTATTTTTAGCAGTTTTTTCGGGTCCTGAACTTCCGG